>OY101451.1:66179464-66241944 GCA_956483635.1 Panzeria rudis
AACGGTTTAAGTGCCGTCGACTCACACTCTGTTATATACATTCAAGTATTAACATTTGGTGACCCCGACGTGATTCTTCATCAACGCAATGGAAGAATTAGTGCGCAGCCAGCGCGACTTGGGAGCGCAGATTGAAGCACTCGCAAGGAATTTTTCAAAGGATCCCAAGGATCGAAAAACACCCGAATACTTTGTTAAACGTTTGGCGACTTTGACAGAGCTCGCAAACGAATTCAACAAAAATCATGAAGTACTCAGGGCAATGGAGGACGAGCCCCGGATTAAGACTATATGGTAGGAGAATACTACGACAAAATCACTCAAATCATAGTGAAGCATAAAAACTTGTTTGAACAAGGAACGAAGCTGTCAACATTAAGTGGCGAAGCACATACGTCACGCAACCAGCAGCAACAAGGTTTAACCCAACAATCGGCATCACCCGAAATCCGAAAAATCCTTCGGAATCAACGAGCATTAATGAAGGCGCTCACTCGAAATATTGACGAAATATTTGCGCAACGACAGCATGAACATCATTCATCATACTACAATATTACGGCGAGCATCATCGAAAAATACATGGTGGACCTAGCTACTAACAATACAGCTCTGTGGGCATCAACTGATGATGACAAGATCGAAGACTACACTATACAAACATTTTATGAGCTCGAAGCAAGGCCAGAAGCAGCCATGATAGAGCTTCAGCAACACATGCAATTAGATCCACCAATTCGCCATCGGCGACCAACAACACCAGGAGACATCGACATAACTCTTCCCAGAATCACACTACCTACTTTTGATCGAAACTACCAAGGCTGGATGGAGTTCAAAGATATCTTCTCAGAGCTAGTTCACAACACACCCATAAGTGAGGCAAAAAAGATGCACTACCTGACAACTTCTTTACAAGGAGAACCAAAAAACCTCATCAAGCACCTGCCCGCAGTAGGAATCAATTATGCTGCGGCTTGGTCACTTATTAGCAACAGATACGACAACAAAAGGCTTCTAGTATCCACATTGCTGAGCAAGCTAATGTCGCAGTCATCCACCAAATGGGAATCTGCGTCATCATTAAAATCACTTCATGATGTTACCAAGGAGTGTATTTATGGTATCAAGGCACAAGGCATACCAGTGCAACATTGGGACGCCATTTTGGTCCATCTTTTGCTACACAAAATGGATGAAGAAACCCAAACTGCGTTCGAGCAAGGTTTAAACGACAACAGCGCCTCATTACCATTGATGAACTACTAACGTATTTGGAGCGAAGATTTCAATCCTTGGAGACACGAAGAATGGGTGACAGATCAACAACGCGAACTTGCGCTTCGATAACAGCATCAGAACCGAGGGAAATTTGCAAAATCTGTAAGAAGGAGACTGGATAAATGACTTCCAGCTATTTGTTAACTGCCTACAACCAGGACATCAAGCTAACGAATGCAAGTCACGACATTGTAACAAATGTACAAAATATCATAACACATTGCTACATAACCCAAAGCAAAGGCACCCTACAATAAATCCACTATACAAGACAAGTCAACACCACATTTATCAGGTCCTTCACGTGTGGAAGCTGCTCATGACCAAGTATCTAACAAGGTCAGCCTCCCGACGAATCATGCACTCAGAATCCTCATTATATCTTACTGGGAACTGCACGCATAAAACTGGCATCTGCAAATGGACAGCATATTGAATGTCGAGCCATCCTGGACTCCGGCTCACAAGTGAACCTAATAACAGACCGTGTATGGAAAAAACTGGCGGCAGATCCAGACAAGTATGCTTGAGCGTGGAAGGCATTGGAGTGAACAAAACCAAGATGCACCATCAGACAAGCATTTAGTTTCAGTCAACAATAAATAATTATGTTGCAGAAGTAGACGCCCATATTGTACCAAAAATTGTCTCTGACCAGCCAGTTCATCACTTTAACATTGAGACTTGGGAAATTCCGCAGCATATTCACTTAGCTGACCCAGAATTCAATCAACCAAGTCGAATCGACTGTTTGCTGGGAGCAGAAATCATGTTCGAACTATTAAGAGATGGACAAATTAAATTGGCAGATAATCTCCCGATACTGCAAAATTCTGTCCTAGGATGGGTAATAGCTGGTAAGGTCGAATCAAACTTCAGCGATAGCGCAGTCTGCGGAATATGTACCACAAAGGAATTAGAAGAAGCCGTTTCTCGATTTTGGGAGGCTGAGGAACCATCAGACAATGAAACCAAGCTGGCAGAAGACGAACTACACTGTGAGGCGCACTTTCTTCAATACACGTTTCGAGTGGAAGATGGCAGATTTGTAGTGAAACTCCCTTTAAAGGATCATCCTTCGGTACTAACGGAATCCAGAGGCATAGCACACAAACGATTTGAATCAATCGAGCGGCGCTTCAAAACCAATCCAACGCTAAAGGAACAATATGTCTCATTTATGAGAGAATATGAAGCATTAGGTCATATGACAAAAATCAAACCCGAAGAAATTGGCTCCCCTCATTATTTTATACCACATCATTGCGTACTACGACCAGAAAGCTCATCAACCAAATTAAGAGTCGTCTACGACGCATCGGCCCACAGATCATTGGGACTGTCTCTAAATGACATAATGCATAATGGTCCTACTGTTCAGAGCGACCTCTTTGCTATTTTACTACGATTTAGAATGCACAAGTACGTTCTTGAAACTGATGTGGAAAAAATGTACAGACAGATATGGGTGAACCACGAAGATCGAAATTTACAGCTAATCCTCTGGAGAGAAAATGACAACCAGCCACTTAATGTATATCAACTGAACACAGTAACATATGGCACCAGGGCTGCACCATACCTAGCAACACGCTGTCTTGTCAAACTAGCAGATGACTGTAAGGTACAATTTCCTTATGGAGCGTCATCTCTGCGAAGAGATTTTTATGTGGATGATGGCTTAATAGGAGCTGATTCAATTCATGAAGCCTTAATGATACAAAAGCAATTAATAACCATTTTAGCAGGAGCAGGAATGAAGCTAAAAAAATGGTGCTCGAACAACAAAAACTTGTTGCGTGGAATTGCAACTGAAGATCAGGAGGTTGATCTCAACTTTGAGTCAAAGGAAACTCAATCAACTAAAACCTTGGGACTTCTATGGCTCCCGAAATCGGATGTGTTTTGCATCAAGGTCAATATTCAAGAACACAAACATACAACAAAACGTACCATGAGCTCCGATTTGGCACATATATATGATCCGTTAGGGCTGATTGGTCCAGTGTTAGTAACTGGTAAAATCCAACTTCAAAAAACATGGCAAACAAAACTCCACTGGGATGACAACCTTCCTACGGAACTCGAAAGGGAATGGAATTCCTATAGAAAGGACCTACTGACACTGAACAATATAAAATTTCCGAGACATATATTCAGCAATCAAGGAACCAGAACGATTGAAATACATGCATTCGCAGACTCATCAGAAAAGGCTTATGGTGCTGCAGTATATGTAAGAGTCGTGCAAGGGGATGAAACAGTGAGAGTCAATCTTTTGTGTTCAAAATCACGCGTAGCACCGACAAAACAACAAACAATACCGCGTTTAGAATTATGTGCAGCACTGTTGGCAGCTGAGCTTACAGCGAGAGTAAAGGCTAATCTGAACTGGGAGGACAAAAAATCCTTTTTTTGGACTGATTCCCAGATCGTGCTTGCTTGGCTACCCAATCATCCAGGGAAACTACCAGTATACGTGGCCCACCGCATTGTAAAAATTCTTCGGGCAACGATTCCAGAGCAATGGTACCACGTCCCATCCAAACAAAATCCTGCTGATGTCTTATCAAGAGGCATAAGGCCCCGTGAGTTATCATCGTGTAACATGTGGTTGTATGGACCCTTATTTCTCTATCAACACAAGGCGCAATGGCCAAAACCCATCAAACGGGAATCAACAACTGCAAACAACTGTACTGCAACCGTCCTAACAACTCAACAGTCATTCGAAGAAAACGCATGGATTTATATAATACCTTCAAAAAATCCGTTTACACATGTACAAAGGGTCATAGGATATATGCTACGATTTGCGAAGAACACAAGACGACCAAGGGAATCTCGATCAGAACATATACAGCTTTCACCTGTGGAACTCGATGCCGCACTTAAGGTAATTGTACGTCACATACAAGCTGCCGACTTCAATGGCGTTAAACAACCATTGATAAGGGACAAATTTGTACCCAGGACGGACCCCCTTAGCTCTTTAACTCCATTTCTGGACGAAGAAGGGATAATCAGAGTGGGTGGACGACTAAGTTCTTCGACACAGCAATTCGATGCAATGCATCAAATGATTCTACCAAGCCAAGATACACTTGTAAAACTTTTGATAGAAAAAATACATAGGGAACACTATCACTGTGGTCCTCAAGCACTACTGGCACAAGTACGACAGTGATTTTGGCCATTGAAAGGGAAAAGCATCACAAGAGCAATTGTCCAACGGTGCGTACGATGTACAAAGGCAAGACCAATTATGTATAACCAAATTATGGGAAACCTTCCAAAACATCGGGTACAACCAGCTCGGCCATTCCTGAATTCGAAAGTGGATTATTGCGGCCCATTTTTTGTACATTTTAAAACAAGAGGAAAGCGACCCCAAAAGGCATATTTCACAGTCTTTTGCTGTTTTGTCACTAAGGCAGTGCATTTAGAACTCGTCACTGAACTGACAACAGAAGCCTTTATTGGGGCACTGAAAAGATTCATATCGAGACGAGGCCATTGCAAAACAGTGTATTGTGACAACGAAACGAATTTTGTTGGCGCCCGGAACCAGCTCAATGAGCTTCATAACGTTCTATATGCAAAAGCAGCAAAGCACATGTTAATGAAAAATGTCTCAGCTGCATCGCTCACATACGAAGAGCTGGAGACTGTGGTTATAGAAATTGAGGCCATATTAAATTCCCGACCCCTCATTCCAATGTCATCAGATGCCAATGATCTACATGCTATCACTCCAGGTCATTTTTTGATTGGCGAAGAACTAACATCAAGCGTTGACGTGAGATCAAAGGCTCCTCAAGGAAATTTACTGAATAGATGGCAACTCGTATCACAAGTTAAACACAATTTTTGGCAACGGTGGTCCAAGCAGTACCTTAACGAGTTACAACAGCGGCACAAATGGAAAGGCCCAATCAATGAGATTCAATCAAACACAATGGTAATAGTTAAAGAAGATAACCTCCCAGTTCTACAGTGGCCCCTGGGATGAATAATAAAGGTTTGCAAGGGTGATGATGGTTTGGTAAGGGTATGCGATATAAAAACAGCAAAGGGAACGTTCAAACGACCTATCCACAGATTGGCTCCACTATTTCCGGAAAATAAGGACGAACAAAGCACACGCCCGGCATCGTTACCTCTAAGTAGCACGTCAACCAAAATCAAAGCACCTAGGACGTCAACCGATGAAGCAATGCCAACAAAACGTTCACGCCTAACTCAACCTTGATGGTGACTATTTTAACATTTTTCCTCCTCCCAATAGCGCTTGAAAATCAAATCAACTACGGAATGTTAACAATTATTAATAAAATAATAATATATATTTTTTTTTATGTAATGAATTGGCAAAATTAGCCATCATGATGAGTTCGAATCAGCCAATTTGTGGGGGCAGCATGTTAACACATACAATAACCCTTTTTTGTTTTTGCATTAATAATTTAATAAATAATTATCTTTAGTTTTTACTTAATAATAACAACAGTAAACAAGTCACTGAACTTAAAGTTGTAATTGAATACACCTTTTCATTGCCAGCCAAAATTTCATTCAACTCAGAATAATTATTTAATAATTATCCTTAGTTTTTGCTTAGTAATTATAACAGTAAAAAAATTCACTAAACGTAAAGTTGTAATTCAATACACCTTTTCATGGCTAGCCAAAATTTCATTCAACTCAGAATAATTGTTTAATAAATAATTGTAGAATTATCTTTGGTTTTTGCTGAGTTGTAAAAAATGGTAAATTTATTCACTCCAAGTTATTTTGCATACACGCTTTTCCTCTAAAAACATTACTCAACTTTAAGGTGCAATTTCATTGAACTCAGGATGACTGCTGACACATTTTTGCCAATTTAATTTATTTTGTTGCTTTTTTACCATTTCTATTTTTATATATAAGCAGTGAAATATTAATTGATAAGTCAGAATAAAGTGTAACAATAAGAATCACGGTTCAAGTCCCGGCGATTCACTCAATTTATTGTTTTATTACTCAACAGGAATCTCGGTTCAAGTGCCGACGATTCACACACAAATACATTAGGAACTTTAATTCTCAACACGAGTCACGGTTTAAGTATATTAAGTCCAGCACAAATGATCCCAACCTACTCATTCTATGACTTGAGAAAATTGAACTTTTACTAAAAGTGAGTAGTAGTGAATGGTGAAAAGAGACATATCATGTAAATGGTTAATTATAAACCATTTTCAGTAAATTTAATTTAAATTTAGTATTGTAGTAAACGCCTCTGAATAAATTTGTTTCAGCAGTACCTTAGACCTATCACATAGTATCTAAATAATGTTAATTGTGCCCGTCCATATCACTCAGGAACCAGTCCCATAACTATATATAGATACTAATGTCTACTTAACTGGCATTTATAATTGTGAAATATGAATGCTCCTATGGCCGAGTGGCTAGCCTGCCTTTCCGGAGATCCTCAGTTTGATTCCCATCAGGGACTCTGCATAAAAATAAAATACAATTTCTACTTGCATTTGTAACAATGAAGAAAAAATAAACTTTAAATTATTATTCAATTGTTACAGCTATGTATGTCGGAATAATATTTATATATAATTTATATTATATATAAATATTATTCCCATTAGGTCTGTATGAGATAGTTCTGTGACAAGTCATAAGGTGCACATGAAGTAAACCCCATCCTAGGCCATCCCCATATAAAAGTGACTGGTCCGCTTCATAGGAATTGTTAGAACTTGGAGTGGTCCCTACAACCTTGGGACAGGCTAAGTGACTTGTTTTGTGTCAGTTCTATTTTTCGCAGGGAGATTGTTCTCTTACAGACCTTTAAATTTGTTTCCATAAATCTCGTGCTTTCGTTTCTCCACTTCTTAGCGCAGGTTTTTTCTTTTTTCTCTGTTGAAGAGGTTGCAGTCTACACCTACCATTGAACCAAGACGTCCTTTTGTCTTTGATTAATAAGGAATAATTTATGTTCCTCAATTTTTATCTCATTCAAGGCAATTGCATGAGCTTTATCATATATATGATCAAATTTACCCTTAAAATCATTTCCTCGCATCTCTTGCAAGGATGACTTTTGTAAACTTTTCCTTTCGCTGTATAAAGCCTCTAAGAAGTCAAGTTGTTGTGCATGAAAAAATATCCAGACTGGTCCATGATATTGCGAAAATTTTTACTTTCATTTAAAGAACACTTAAAAAGCTATTTCGCATCAATAACTCAAAATCTACCTAAGTCGACTTACCGATTTATTCAAGAAAACCACAGAAATGTCGGATCTCAAATTTTAATAGAAAAATATCTTTTGCTGTGGCTTGTTTATCCATTGTGAAAGAATTTTAAATTTTTTAACAAGCTTCAAGTTTATAGGAATAAAGAAATTAGTAAGTAGGTTCCTTGTTATATGGCAGAAGTGAAATTAAAATTGTTTGATTTTTCGCACCATTATTTGAAAAAGAATTTATCAAAAATATTTTTAGAAAACAGAGCCATATTTGATCTTTGGCACAATGAGCACATAAACTCAATCAAAATCGTGTGGCTTACTTGTTTAGAACAATTCAATAAGATTTTAGTGCTATTTAAGCCGAACAAGTATTATTTTAGACGCTCATTGGTTCGAAATGAATATTTTCATTTATCATCCCTGTGCTTAATATATTTTTGTTTCTCATCCGTTTAAAATTTTTTTAGTTTAATTTGGGTCACCTTTGCATTTATGTGGGTCTTCTATGTTAGACGACGATCAAGATGAAGACCGAGATATTTTACTTCAGTGTATTGAGGTATAATAGTTTGGTTATTTATTTGTATAAGTGGGCAGGGCCGTCTGCACAATGTAAAAGTAATATATAGACATTTTTCTTCGTTAATTTTTATTCGCCATTGCTTTAACCATTTTCCCAACACATTTAGTAACATTGTGGTTAGAAAAGTGGGTAGTGCCACACCCATGAAAAGTAAATATTCATTTTAACTACTTCTACTTAATCGATTCTTATGAAAGTTCGCACACAGATTTAGTTCTCGTAAAAGTAAACATGATGATAAAAATGGGCAGTGCCACCACGGCTATTTTGTAGTCGGTTTTTTGCAAGAATTATTTAGTATATCCTGCTAATATTTAAAATATTTAAACAAATTTTTGCTCTAGGGCTGCAGGAATTACTATTCTAAAAATTTTCTTACTTTTCGAAAATGCACCCTACTTCCAGCATTGGAATAAAAGTACGGTTGTTTAAACAAAAACCAAAATTTCTTTTGAAATTTTTTTTAATTAGCTTATTTTAGGTAAAAGTCTAGACATCATGTGCACAAATGCGATCTGGAGAGCAGATTTTAGAAAAAAGACAAACTTTGACAAGAAAATATTTTCTTACAATTATAGCGATGTTCAGATTTCTAAAGATTGTTGGCATAGCGCTTCTAAATCTCAAGATAATTAACTCTACGTCTCCACCTGATATGAAATGCTGTTATAACTTGAAATTATGACTGCGTTGTTAAATCAGATAAGCAGATGCTCTGACAACGATGTTAAAATTTGAATAAAGCATTAAAATCAGAAGTCTACATTTAACATTAACTTTAAGTGTTAATATTAGTGATTTTGTGTTAGGTGTAAGCCGCAAGTAATATTAAACTTAATCTACAGTATAAGTTTTCGATTATTTTGCTTGTAGTGTATATAATCCATTCCTTTTCGATTCGTCCAAAAGTTTCGACATAATAAGTTACGTAATAATAATCAAAATTATTAAAAATCGAGCAAATTTTCCGAAAGTAAAACCGTACAAGATAATCCGTTCGTATCAGACACAAAGGTGCATATCGTCACACAAAATGCAAAAAGCCATATCTAACATTTTAAAAGTTTAACAGGCGAAGCATAAAAGTTGCTTAAATTAAAAACATATAATGATATATATATATATATATATATATATATATATATATATATATATATATATATATATATATATATATATATATATATATATATATATATATATATATATATATATATATATATATATATATATATATATATATATATATATATATATATATATATATATATATATATATATATATATATATATATATATATATATATATATAATGTTGCAAATTCTTACAATAAATATCAGAGTACGAAAAAACGCAGCGCAGCGCCGCTCTTTTTGCTCCTTTTTGCGATTCACGCAAAGAGCGGAGTCAATTCATTACTGCGCTTGCGCGGTGCCAATATTTTCGCGCTGCGCATAAAAGGAGCAAGCGCAAAAAGGAGCATTTTCCTTTGCGCTTTTTGTTTGCGCAATGCGCAAAAAGAGCCAAAAGAGCATGAAATGAGCATTGCGCATTTACAGTAGTATAAAATTTTAAGAAAGCAATGGGAGATATTCCCATGGATGTTATTACATGCCATCGTATTTCTTTTAGATCACCATATGGCACTTTCGGTTTAGGGGCTGGACGGGGAATAGGGTCTGTAGTGCAGTTTATATTTCCGGTTTGAACCGGAAGTTGAGTCGGTAGTGCAGTGCTCACTTCCAGTTTAGGGACTAGGCCGGAAGTTGGGTCGGTAGTGCAGTTCACATTTCCGGTTTCGGTGATGAACCGGAAGTTGGGTCGGTAGGGCGGTTCATATTTCCGGTTCCGGTCTGGTAGTTTGAACCATCTAAGGTCACCAGATTTGTATGGGATCAAGAATAAAAATGAAAGAAGAACGATATAATGCTACAAATCCATATTTCTTAAAACTACGTCACTACGAAAGATGTATATATTTTGCAGCACTGAATAAACTCAAACTAACCACTGTTGGCATAAAAAAGAGAAAGCGCAATGCGCCGCTCAATATGCACAATGCGCAGGGTAAAGCGCTAGACAAAAATAATAAATGAGCATTGCGCAAAGAGCTGCGCTAATAAACCGAATACGCTTGCGCTGCGCTAACCAATTGCTCCTTTTTTTCGCTCCGCTCCTTGCGCTTATGCGCATTTTTAATACGCTTTTAAGAAATGCGTAATGAGCAAAAGGAGTGCGCAAATCCGAACTCTGATAAATATATAAATTTGTTAGTCCTTATTTACTTGTATTGTAAGATTTTGTCCAAATCGTCAATATATTTTTCATTTAGACAAGTTGTATGCTTCTCCTGCAAAACTTTCAAAATGCTAGATAGTGCTTTTTGCATTTTCTGTGACGATACATATATTCAAATATGGGTACAAAGGCAAGTGATGCCATGTATTGTATAGCTGAGAAAATTTGGTAATATTCTTATTTTATTGTCAAAGCTGTCAGTAGTTGTGCTTTAAAAAATGGAAACATGTTTATAAAATGAATCGAGTTACATAATAACGCCCGCGTGGCTTTTGGAAGGAGGTTGAGGCGGGAGTAGTTGGTTGATCTTCTGTCTGATCATTCGGGGGACTGATGTCCTCAGATATGGCAAATGTTGTCCGCTACGTGTTGTTGTGGGGTTTCGTTGCTGTTGTTGGTGGTTGCTGCTTGCGATGGTCTTCGCTGTTGCTGATGTCTTGAATTTGCGCAGCGGACATAGTTGTGTGGATATCTTCTCCTTCTAGCTTTCTTTGGGGGACTGGATGGGTTTAAATCCAAATCGCGGGTAGAGCGTAAGCTCGGTGTGGAGTTGCGTTGCGACCGGGTGCCGTGACCCATAGATCGGTAAGAGTTTTAGATAAGTTCCGCTCCTAATCAAGGGCGAACTCATGTCTAAATACATGTTTCAAATTGGTACTCATGTGTAGCGCATGGGGGCGCTGGTAGACGCATTGTATTCACCCTGTGTTTAAAACATTGTGGAGTTAGGCCATATCGACAGGTAACCCGTGTTCCTTGGAATATTGATCTACCTAATGTTTTCTGAATATAACGTTCCGAACCTTAGCCTATATAATCAATTTGGATTAACAGCAAATCGGTTCTAATTAATTGCATCTCTTAGCTTATTTTTTCGGCTTGTAAATACTTTTAAAGATAATAATGAAAAAGATGGAAGCATACCAAAAAAATTTTGTCGTATACATACTTTAGTAACTGTGTGTATGTATGTTTTTTTTAATTAAACAACGCGGCATTTTGCGGTTCAAGTTCGATATTTTGAGAAAAGTTAGTAATATATCTGATGAATAAATTTATATAATAATAAATATACCAACAGAGAAGAGAATCAACTACAAGACAGACACTGATAATTGTGCACACATATATCGACACTCAATAAACAAACACAGAACTGAAGTAAAGGAAAAAAACATAAACAACAGTATGTGACAAAGATTAAAAGTGTAACGACTAAATACGCATCGACAAATTTATATGTAATTATAGTTTATAGATCAATCAATTGTTAAAGAATAAAATCATTTGTTGTTTTTAGAAAAGAAAACAATTTTCCCTGAAGGCAAACAAAGGTTGCCGATATATTGGATAAAATAAATAAAATCATAATTACAGAGTTTTTTGCATTTATTTGTATTAAAATATAAGACTATATACTTTAAAATTTATCTAATTTTACAACGGGTTTTCCGATTTTAACAAATCGTAACTCAAATGAAAGACTAGTTCTTCTTCTTTAAGAAATTTGCTAAAAGTAAATAGTCTCCATTCAAAAATTTTGCGCATGTTTAGCGACGTCTACAACAAACTTTATTGTGCATGCTTAAAAATGGTAATGTCTTAAAAATCGCAGCTCGATATCTTAAGTTTTAGTACATGTATTTGTGTTCAACATATTCCATTTAATAAGAGTTGATGTAAATTTAAAATAATTTGACATTTTTGTCTGAAATTTTCAATAAACATGGATAACACGCTAATATGTCGCCGGTGTATATTCAATATCTGCTATGAACCAAACATACAATTGTTCAGGAGAGGCAAAAAACTGATTTATGCGAAAATTTTGCTTACATTTGTACATAAGTCAAAGTATATTCTACAATATTTGGTAAATATTATTACTGCATCCTAGACATAAAAATAATATAACATTTCACGCTATTCGCGGCGCTATGGTTAATAGCAGGTATTGCATATGAAAATTCAAACATCTATATAGTAGAGTTTTCAATTTTATTAAAGTTTCAGTGCTTTTCAGCGTTTTTTAGCTTATAAGAAAAAAATAGCAAAACAATCAAAATGAAATAAGATTTTCGAATTGATACATATCTTACTATCTAGGCGCACGCTAGTGCGCCAGGCCTAGTTCTGGCCACACAGTGTGTATATTACAAGAAATCATTCGAGCTGTTTTACCCCCACCATAACTTTGCTCCACTTGATCATTAAATAATGGAACTTTAAAAATTTTGTCTACCTATAGAGGTGTCCTCATAAGTGAAATTTGAAAGTGCTACCCTAAGAGCTTCCCGAGATATGAGGGCGTAAAAAGTTCTTATTTTAGTACATATTTACTGACTGACTCACTGACTCATCAATATTATTTGGTACTTCCACTATAGCTAGCGAGCTGTAATGCGATTCTGTAACTTTTACCAACAACAACAGTTGTTATATTGTCAACATTTTAAGTTGTTTGCACTAACGTTTGTACGATTCTGTGATGTCTTATTAGCAATATTGCTTAAATTTGTCATCATGTGGCATCTCTGTTAAAATAAACGAAAAGCGCAAAGAGGAATATAGCAAAAACAAATGAACTTGTGTGTACAGAAAATAATAATTAGAAAATTGTTATTTAAACGTAAAAGTTTCATATGTTTGTATGTTGTTGTAGAACAATAAATTTAATTATTGGCATAAAGTACGTGCTACGGCTGAACAGCTGACTCGTGGTCTGTACATTAACAACAGAAAAATTAATGTGGTTGGCTAATCAACAGCAAATATTCGGCCATGTCACAGAGTTCAATTCCATTCGGAAACGGAATTCAATCCACCGCAAGATGTCAGGCCCAGCTGGAGCATACGCCAGCATAATAGCGCCACGCCGCCAGCAGTCTGGACAAACCTGACTAATATACGTATTTTATTTTTCTTTTTTAGACACCTGCTGCTACAAAAATGGGGTACGTTGAATTCCGTTTCCGAACGGAATTGAACTCTGTGACATGGCCGATTGTTAAAAAAGTTACAGAGCAGCAATATCGACAATTTTCTTGTTAAAATTTTTAACAATGACAACTATTGTTAAAATTGAATAGAAAATCGCACTACTGAAATTAGGTAGGTCTTGATGAGCAATTAGCCAGAAAAATCTAAATACGTGTACTTTTTATCTGGGTGACTAGGGTGCCCCTTCGCTGTATGGGGCACTTCCAGTATAGCTAGAAAGCTGAAATTTGGTACACAGGTAGTTCCCGATGAGAAAATAGTCATACAAATCTGACAACGGACACCTTATCTGAGGAAGGGGACTATGGTGGCCCTTGTTTAGGTATATCCGGCACTTCCAGTATAGCTAGAAATCTGAAATTAGGTACACAGGTAGGTCCCGATGGGAAAATAGTCAGACAAATCTGAAAACTGGAATTTTTTTGTCTGAGGGACTAGGTTGCCCCTATTTTGATATGGAAGGGACTAGGGCTTGTTGAGAAAGTACTAAGAAATATATGACAATCTAAATTTTTCATCTAGAGGGACCAGGGTGTCCCTTATTTGTATGGGGCACTTATTGTACCAAATAAAAAATTAAAAAAAAAAACATAAATGTACACAGAAAAAAATATCTTCAAACTGCAACTAACAATTTCAATTCTTAATATGTAATTTAAATTCAAATATACATTTTGTTAATACAACGAATTTAGTTGTTGATACGACAAACACAAAAATTTTTTTCAACAAACTGAACTAACCAAATTTTTTGTTACGTATTGTGAAAAAAATTAACAATCACCATTGTTGATATAACAAATGAATGCATACACCTTTCATCGGGTCATTGTTTTTATTGTTATTTCTCAAAATTTAATATTTCTGTTTTTAGTTTTATAAATTCATGTATTGAATATTTGAATTTTTGATCTTATTTCTCAAGATTTAATATTTCTGTTTACAGTTTTATAAATTCATATATATGGATGTGTCATAAGTTAAAAGGCCTAACTCCACAAAATAAAAAGTAGAGTAAATTACTGATGTTTGAAAAATTTATTTTAATTTCTTTTGCTAATTTTTATTGTAAGCATACATTTTTATGATATTTAATAGACAAAATGAGATGGCAGGGGATTTATGCGAAAGAGGTGGGTTGGCTAATTACAACAAATTTCGAAAAACATGTGAAAAAATTCAAAGAAGATTCAAAACCTATACCGATTTTTCATATTTTTTAATGGAAAATTTTTAAATAACAGAGGAACAAAATAATTTTCAAAGAGTTCACAACTAATTAGGTAGTAATTAGGGGTCCCACCTTTTTTATGCCATTTCATGTACACTGGTTAGTAAAGATTAAGAAAAAAAGTGCACAGTATAAAAATAAAGTACAATTTATTTCTCTTTATTGTTATATTTAAAAACGTATTTTTTATTGCTTTTCGCAAGTTTTATCACATAATTATCATCTCTAAGCAATTGCACAGCATCTTTACAGTCTATATTTAAATTATAGTAAATAATAAATTAATTTTTATCAGATTCATAGACGCTTTGCTTCTTTCGTCTCGCCATTTGCTCTTTATTACAGAAAAAACTCTCTGTGAAATACTGACGTGGCAGGAATAGAAAGTAAAAATTAAATTATTTTATACAAATTTGATAATTTATCAACAGTCTTATTAAATACTAGCTGCTATTTACTTGCAGTAGAAAATTCCGCAAAACCTTCAGAACTGTATATCTGATCATAAAGTTTGTTTAATAACGCAATTTCGCCACAAAGATCATCGATATTTATATTAAACATATTTCAGATTTAAATTTTCGATTATGTTAACAATATTGGGTAGTATGAATAAAACAAGTATTTGCTTTTTACTTAAAAATGTGTTTTAAAATACGAAACTATTACAAAAATCATTGAATATAAAACTAAGAATTTTTGAGTTTTGAAACAAAATTTTAAATAAAAATCAAACACTTTTTTATTCATACTACCCATTATCCAATTCAACATTGATTTTTAAATTTATATTGCTAATTGTAAATAACAAATTTGTGTTTTTAAAATTAAACCATCTATCTATTCAGCTATTTTAAGGCTTTATAAATAAATAATAAAAAATGTGTGTTAATTTTGCTAGTCAGTTCCGGTGAAGACAACAGTTTGACTAAAAACCCTGAGGTCTAAGTTCAAGACTAGTTTCAGGCAAACCAACATTACACTGTTTTACATTAAACTGCTTTACCAGCAAAATGTATAAAGCTTCTAATGCATTTTTTGAGAGATTAGGATATGCTTATAACAAGAAAAGTAAAGAAAAAAATTTCATTTCGACTATTTCCAGATAATGGTAATTTTGTGTTTTTTTCTATGTATACTGACTATTCTGAATTCTAGATAAATCAAATCACGAAATAAAGTATTTTCGCGTACTTTATTGTTCTCAAAAAGTATAAAGTACAATTACCCGAAATAACGTAAAACACTTTATTATAAAGTACGGATGGCAAGCCTAATAGTATCACAACCCTTAATCGCCTAAGTCGAGTTAGGACAAAATTTAATTTTTGGTGTGATGGACTCCATTGGTGTCTAAATCAAATCGTTACCAATTTTTTAAGTATGTAACTTTTTTAAGACGGCAATTATCTATAAATAAGTTAAAGAAAAGCAAACTGACGACTGATTGGAAGCTCTCCCGAAAATTTTTGAAAACGACTTAGGCGGTTAAGGATTGTGACCACAGATATAACAAAATTGAGAAATTTTTTCCATATATTTATTTTTTTTGTTTGTTTTTCACTTGCACTGAAAATTTTTGTTTTTTTTTTGTTTTTTTTCACGGTCGCCATGTGTTACTAAAGCGGTCGTCAAAATATTAGATTTAGTTTTAATTAATCAAAAACTCAAATCTTGATTAAAAATTCAACAGTGTGAAAACAAATTGTTATGATTTGTCAAATAATACGTAAAGAAATTCGACAGTATTATGGTATTCGTCATTTTTAGGAAATTTTTTAAAAAATCACATTTTTCATTTTATCAGGGTTGTCTTTTGCATAAACAAACATAGGAATAACAAAAACAGTTGTGCATTTGTTTGCCGGCATAAATAGAGAAAAAGAAGAAAGAAAAAATTCGCTTTATTACAAATTGCGCATGTGCAGAAAATTTAAATTTTATGCGCGGCATGTCGTAGTCATGCATTTTATCATTCTTGCCGTGTACTACCTTGTTACATGTGAATTGTGATACTTGCGATTATAGCTGCCAGAAATGACGACTTTTTACATATTACAAAAAAAAGATATGACACACTATGTTGTCATATCGTAATTTTTTTGCAATATGTCAACACTGAGAATGCTGTACACGGCGTATGGCTTTCTTATTGTTGTCATATCGTAAAAAACTTACGATATGACAACACAGTATGCCATATCGTTTTTTTGTAATATCGCAAAAAAATCGTCATTTCTGGCAGCTATGCTTGCGATATATTTTACATATGCATGTAGCTGTCACAAGTAGTAACAGGAAGAATTTTCGACAAAACATTTGGTAGCGTTCCCAATTGGCAAATTTGGTAGGAATTTTTTCGTTCGGTAGGATGGTACGCTGTACCTATTTTGTGTGTATGCTTATGCATATTTATTAACAGAAGTTTCAATGCACTTAGTAAAAACTAACGAATATATAAAGTTTCTTATAAAATTAATTACACGGGTCTGCAATGAAAAAGTTTTTACATAAAATCATATGCGGGTATGTTCTGTATTTCATGTGGAATTAAAATGTGTGGAATTATCAAAGCGTTGTTGTTGCAAATCATTTTAATTCCACATTAAATACATAACATACGCGATAGAACATGTAGATGTTGGTCTATATACATATGTATTGCAAATGTAAACTTCGTTTAAATGTACGACGTCTCATATACCAGATAACGGTACATTTTTGTTTGGATGATGAGAGGAGTTTTGATCTCGAAAATATCAGGATGTTCGGTTCGACGCCTATACGGTCAAGAACTTGTCTTTTTCTTTTCAATTCCGTAGAAAACACAGAAAATATTCATGCGGCAATAATCAATTTCGTACAGCGGAAGAAACTTCCTTCGGGAAGAATCGTGTCTCAATGCCAATACCCACTTGACCAAGGCTTTCGTTAATCATATCGAGTTCGAATATATCTCGAACATTTATCGTGTAAAACTATCGAGAATGACACTCAAAAATAAATCGTAAAAGTTTACCTATCGCGCAGTTGTGTTTCTAAAAACATTCAAATCGAACAAATTTCGATATCGAAAAAGGCAGAAATTTTCTAAGATTATTACCTTTATTTTTTAATTTATTTATATTATTTATTTTTTAATTCTTTAACTTACGCTACAGTCAATCAGATTTGATCACGGTACCTCCAGGCTAACAGACTAAATGATGCAACAGAACAAGTCTTCAACTTCAGGCAAACGAGTTTGTCCATACAAATTGTTATTAATCATACGCCGTACGAAGCAGTCATGGGATAGAATCTATTTTATTTTGAGAACGTATTTTCTCATGCTCTTAGTTTTAACCACTAATTCTCTTAACAATGTGTTTTAATAAAATTTCATACATTTTTCATCCGAAATATAAGAACAAAAGAAAATAAACAATAACATGAGAGCATTTTGAAGCTACTGTCGTCGATTTAGTTTTGGGCCTGTTTATTTGTCAGCGTTTTTGCCTGAAGTTGCAGACTTAGTTCTGTTTCATCATTAACACACATCCACTTGGCTATCGTGGCAAATTTTTTCTGTTCAATTATTACATATATGTACGTATGTGTTATTTGCATTTTGGATTTGCGAAGAAATATCGAAGAGTTTTGTTTCGAACTTTCTTCGCTTTAGCGAACATTCGTTTATATCGAGTCCCAGGTCAATGCGAAAGCGATTCTTCTAGATGATAACCTAGCAATATTGCCAGATAACCACTTATAAGATAATATGCAGATATCGACAAAATATTATTAGGGAGACAAAAATAAGATTTTGCATTCCTAAAAATATTCATTTATAAACATAGATTTGTTTAGATTAAATCGTACCTCCTTTTCTGCAAAAATTTCATACATAAATTTTTCAGCTTGCCTTTTCTCTAGTACCTTTAACATTCATTTTCGTGGAGATTACGCCCTTCCTTATAATTTTTGAAACAAAATGAATTAATTTAATTTCTTTCAGTTTATATTGCGGAATGTTCTCAAAATTTATAAAAGGAAGACAATAAGAATCAGTGTAGTTATATAAAGGCATTTATCCCCACATTGGGGATTTCAACTTTTATTTGTGAACAGATTTTCGTGGGGAGGGATTTGTGGATTTCTTATTATTAATTCTTAAATTTTCCTTTGTATTTTAACTAGGCTTGCCAGATCCAAATTTTTAAAAAGCTTGGCATATAGAGATAAAAGCTAGATATACGAAAAAGATCTTGACAATTACTTTTAAAAACTATTAAGTACGCAATAAGAAAAAAATTTCAAGATCGCATTATAAATGGCGTAGAACAGGAGAATGCCATTTATAATACGATTTTTTTTGTTATTTGGATTGAATAACATACATACTTATAGATTGGTCCCGTTTGTAACGGCCTTAGCTGATTCTGTTACTTAAAATTTTCATAAAAATTAATGGCTAAAAAAATGGCGGATAAAAATTAACGAACAAAAATGTCTACACATTACTTTCACATTGTGCAAAGAAACCTGCCCACCTATACAAATAAATAACCAAACTATACCTCAACACACTGAAGTAAAATATCTCGGTGTTCATCTTGATCGTCGTCTAACATGGAAGTCACACATAAATGCAAAGGTGACCCAAATGAAATTAAAAGCAGCTCAAATAAATTGGCTCATTGGAAGGAACTCTACTCTAAGCCTAGATTGTAAACTTCTTCTATACAACTCCATTCTAAACCAATATGGTCCTACGGAATCCAGTTATGGGGCACTGCCTCGGCATCAAATGTAGAAACGAATATGGCATTAATTTATTTTTCTTAAGAACCCTTTTCGAGATATTCGCGAAAAACTAGTTTTTTTGCAGTTCGTAAAGATATTACCAAAAATTTTGAGTACTGTTTACTTGAATTAAGCAAGTTTGGGATTGTTGCATAGATATGAATTTCCTCTTTCAGTTCATATTTATACTGTGTTGATCAGATAAAAATTCACCGAATTACAACCCTTTACATTTGAAAAAATTAAATTTTTTGCGTTTTTTCAAAATTCACCATTTTGAAATGCTCCATTAAAGCAAACAAAGAATTTTTAATTTTTGTTTTGACCCATATCTGAAATAAAATTTTGTTCCCAACGAGCAAAAAGTAAAATTGTTAACATCGGGCAAAAATTTAGAAAGTTACAATAGATTTAGTGAAAACATCCGAATTTGAATTTTAATAAAAAAAATTGTATGGTGTATGAGTATATATATTTAGGAAGATGAGCTTCCCATATTTCTCAGGTTCAGAGGTATGAAGTGCAAAGTAGTGCACTTCGGTCATGTAAAATTTTTCAACGCTAGTCTGTTTCTCACTCAATTCCAACAATTTTTTGTGTCCTTATATAACTTGTAAAGTTCTAAAAAAGTTAAACAAATATCTTGTATAGTTAGTGAGGTACGCTCACTTTAATATTAAAATTTCTAAATTTTTCAAATCCTTGGTCCAGTATTTTTAAGATATCGGATCCAAATAACAACCGATTGTCACAATTATTTCTTTGTTACTTACATGACAAAATTTCGAATAGTTAAAAAAATAGTTGATGGAAGTATTCTTTCAGAGTTGGAAAATATACAATCTTTAATTTGAAAACTTTTGAATTTATGACAATTTTTGCCGAAAAAATCACCATTATTGTTTTCTCTATAAAATTTTTTTCTCAAGTATCAAATAATTATTATATACATCGCGACCTTAGTATTGGTTTAGCCCATATGCCAAAAAGTCGGAATGGAGAAAAACAACAAAGAACGTTTACATAAAGTTTTCTCAAAATATATCCGATAGAATTTTTTTGTATTCTCACCACTGCTTTCGTCATATGTTTAGAAGAAATCGTGTTCTGTCAGTGTCTACCCGTTGTTCAACGACTTTAAGCTTAATGTCCTTGCGATCAGCAACGTTTTTTAAGTAACAAACACCCGGCTAAATGGAATTACTCTTATACAAATCGCTTGAGAAATTTTCATACACGAGAATTGCATCACTACTAAATTAATGGTAATAACAACAAATCACAGTGTTTGATATATAACAGAAAATCCAGTACATATTTTTGTTTGATTCATATATCATATTTTGTTTAAAATTTATAAATATTTTTCGACAAATTGCTTTATAGATTTGAACGATTTGTTTGCTGAAATAAAACCGGTTTCTAGCAATGAATTTGTTGGGATATTTTTGTCTGTATTTACAAATTTGCTTGTAGGTCCGTTTCAAGACAATATATATACTAATTCATTGAATTTATTACTAGTTCATTGAATTTATTTACTGAAAATTAAATTTAGTTTTTTCTGTGAAGTAACGAAGTAACCCGGTTGGCCATGTCTTTCAGACATCTTACAATACCAATGCATGACAATGTTAAAGCGTCGATGACGTTGATGACAGCTCAAACAAGTCAGTGAGGACATTTTCGAATAAATGGCCACTAACTTCATACATGACAACAAGAGCGACACTGTCATCTATCTTTTCATTCATGACGATGTAAATGACAACATATTCAGAAATGTCCCATTACATTTTTTCGTTTGTTTCTTTTTTACACGTGCTCTACAATAACAATTTGAGAAATTTGTCGCTCAGAGAGTATTTAATACAAGAAGTTTTAATAGACATTGTAACAGAACTTTTCTTCAGTTCAACTTCGCTATATTTTAGCAAGCAGGAATGTATTAAAAGGGTTCAAACTGGTGACAGACTGAGCGACAATATCCACAAGAAGTTCATTTGCTGGTATACGAAGAGTAGTATTTTTTGTTGTAACGAAATTATACAAAATTTTAAATTGAACGTTGCAAGACTAGCTTGTGGGCAATATCTACCAACTAGTTGGCATGACCAGTTGAGTAGTTTTTCTTTTACCCATTCTTTGAGTACGGTTTCTGTTAGATTGTCTTAAAAGAAACTGTAATCGACAAACATCGTGCATGACAAATGTCGAAATTTCTTTAAGTAGTCGTTGATGAAAACTTATAAAATTACTATTTTCCTTTTTTTTAATTTATTAAATACATACATAACTACTTGTATTTCAAATTAAATTTACAGCATAAAAAATTATAACCGTAAAAATATTAATTGCTTTGTAATATCGCTTATATAGCGTGACGTGATAAAAAGCAATTTTGCCATAAAAAAGAAAAACAACGGGTGGAAACAGAACTCGTAGTTACGGAATTTGTAATAGAATTTTTCACGCATATGTTATAGCTTTTTTAAATTGGACTTACCTAATTATATGATGCTTAAAAACCTTGGCATTAAAAGCCACAAATCACATCGAATAAAAAATTCTTAAATAATCTAGCGCTGTTTTGCTAAGCGAGAAACCAGAACCTGCAATTGCCTGAGCGCGCTAACCCTTCCGTGCACTTCGTTTCTTGGATCACCAGAGTCAAAAAGAAAATGAAGGGGAGGTACTATGGAGATACGACAGACTGGGTAACAGACGAGCTAATTCACGGACGCACGGAGGGGTATTTGCGCCAAAATGGCCAAACAGAATTTAAAGAAAAGATAAAAACTAAGTATCGACAAACAATACAATTTTACATCACACTGCGAATTTTAAAGACTTTAAGTTGAGATTTGTGGTTTCGGGACACTGCTAAAGTCAGGAAAGTGAAGAAAATTACTGGTATGTTTCGGTGTCAAGATGTTTATATGACTTGTTTGTGGTCAAACATTGAATATTTTTGCTGAAGGACTTGATCAAAAGACTCACTTTTATCAGCGAGTGAAGATAAATATGCCGAGTTAAATATGTTTTGACGAAAGCCCTTACGTCATTACATATTTGGGCACATTTACCAAGTATGTTTTCGCTTTCCAAATACGTTTTTTCTTCTCAAATATGTAATCGCTTTTCAAATATGTTTTCGCTTTTCAAATATGTTTTAATTTTATAAATATGTATGTTTTTTTTTTGGCAAAAGCAATACTTTCATTTCTGTGGAGAATTTTGTAAATTCTAAAAGAACTAAGATAGATAAACAGATGGATTGGTATTCCATACTATATTTGTAATTCATTTTGAAATAATGGAGAAAATAAAAATTAAATAATTTTTTACTTTTCCGTGGATACCGGTGCTGTTTCTCTGAATGATTTTGTAAATTCTGGAAGAACTAACATAAATTACGGGTTGGGATATACCACGTTTTGAGGGTATTCCATCCTATATTTGTAATCCATTTTGAAATAATAGAGAAAATAGTGCGGTATATTTTTATATAATTTTTTACTTTTCTGTAGATACCGGTATTGTTTCTTTCTCTGAAGGTTTTGCATATTCTGGAAGAACTAAGGTCGGTTGGCATATACCACGTTTTGAAGGTATTCCATCCTCTGTGCGGTATACTTTTAAATTATTCTTTACTTTTCCGTGCGTACCGGTACTGTTTCTCTGGAGGATTTTGTAAGTTCTAGAAGCACTAAGAGATTACGCGTTGGGATATACCACGTTTTGAAGGTGTTCCATCCTATATTTGTAATCCATTTTGAAATAATGTAGAAAATAGTGCGGTATATTTTAAAATAATTTTTTACTTTTCCGCGGATACTGGTTTAGTTTCTCTAGAGGTTTTTCTAAATTCTGGAAGAACTAAGATAGACAACGGCTTGGGATATACCACTTTTTGAAGGTATTCCATCCTATATTTGTAATCTATTTTGATATATTGGAGAAAAAAGGGCGGCATTTTATTAAATAATTTTTTACTTTTCCGTGGATACCGATACCGTTTCTCTGAAGGACTTTGTAAATTCTGGAAGAACTAAGATATATTACGTGTTATACCACGTTTTTAAAGTATTCCATCCTATAACTGTAATCCATTTTGAAATAATAAAGAAAATAGTGCAGTATATTTTTAAATAATTTTTTACTTTTCCTATATTTGTAATTCATTTTGAAGTAATGGAGAAAATTAAAATTAAATAATTTTTTACTTTTCCGTGGATACCGATACATTTTCTTTGGATGATTTTTTAAATTCTTGAAGAACTAAGATAAATTACGGGTTGGGATATACCACGCTTTGAAGGTATTCCATCCAATATTTGTAAACCATTTGGAAATAATAGAGAAAATGGTTGGGTATATTTTTGAACAATTTTTACTTCTCCGTGGACCCCG
Organism: Panzeria rudis; assembly: GCA_956483635.1. NCBI lineage: Eukaryota > Metazoa > Arthropoda > Insecta > Diptera > Tachinidae > Panzeria > Panzeria rudis. The sequence continues at coordinate 66,203,313 of OY101451.1, forward strand.
TTACTGTTTCTCTGGAGCATTTTTAGATTCTGGAAGAACTAAGATAGATTACAGGTTGGGCTATACCACTTTTTTAAGGTATTCCATCCTCTATTTGTAATCCATTTTGAAATAATGGAGAAAATAGTGCGGTATATTGTGTAAATTCTGGAAGACTTATATAGATTACAAGTTGCGATATACCAGCTTTTGAAGGTATGCCATCCTAAATTTGTAATCCATTTTCAAATAAAGGAGAAAATAGTGCGGTATATTTTTATATAATATTTTACTTTTCCGTGGATATCGGTACTTTTTCTCTGGAGCATTTTGTAAATTCTAAAGGAACTAAGATAGATTACGGGTTAGGATATACCACGTTTTGAAGGTATTCCATCCTACGTTTGTAATCCATTTTGAATTAATGGAGAAAATAGTATGGTATATTTTAAAATAGCTTTTTAGTTTTTCGTGGATACCGGTACTGTTTCTCTAAAGTGTTTTCTAAGTTCTGGAAATACTAAGACAGATTACGGGTTTTGATATAGCAACGAAATCTATTTTATATTTGTAATCCATTTTTAAAATAATGGAAAAATGTGCGGTATATTTTTAAGTACCTTTTTAATTTTCCCTGGATACTGTTTCTCTGGATGATTTTTTAAATTCTGAACGAACTAAGATAGATTTCGGTTTGGAATAAACCACATTTTGAATCCTATATTTTTGAAATAATGGAGAAAAAAGTGCGGTATATTTTTAAATAATTTTTTACTTTTTCGTGAATACCGGTACTGTTTCTCAAGCGGATTTTGTAAATTCTGGAAGAACTAAGATAGATTACGGGTATTCCATGCTATATTTAGATGTAATCCATTTTGAAATAATGGAAAAAATAGTGTGGTATAATTTTTAATAATTTTTACTTTTCCGTAGATATTCCATCCTATATTTTTTAAATGCCGGTCTCCACGGAATAGTAAAAAATTATTTAAAAATATAATATCGTCTGTTTTCTTCAAGCTAAAGATCCAATTTATTTTTTTTATAAAAAATTATGTAACAAATTTGTTAACACTAATATTTTGGATCTTTATCTTAAAGAAAACAGACGATATTATTATTAAAAGATCGAAGAAATTAGCATAAAAAATGTTTATCGCACTATTTTCTCCATTATTTTAAAATGAATTACAAATATAGGATGGAATACCTTCAAAACGTGGTATATCCCAACCCGTAATCTGTTTAGTTCTTCCAGACTTTACAAAATCCACTAGAGAAACATTACCGGTATCCACGGAGAAGTAAAAAATTATTTAAAAATATGCCGCCCTATTTTCTTCATTATTTCAACACGGATTACAAATACAGGATGGAATACCTTCAAAACGTGGTATATGCCAACCCGTAGTCTATCTTACTTCTTAAAGAATTTACAAAATTCTCCAGAGAAACAGTACCGGTATCCACGGAAAATTAAAAAATATTTTAAAATTTACCGCACTATTTTCGCTATTATTTTAAAATGGATTACACATATAGGATGGAATATCTTAGTTCTTCCAGAATTTACAAAATCCTCCAGAGAAACAGTACCGGTATCCATGGAAAAGAAAAAAGTTATATAAAAATATACCGAACTATTTTCTCCATTACTTTAAAATGGATTGCAAATATAGGATGGAATACCTTCAAAACGTGGTTAATCCCAAACTATAATCTATCTTAGTTCTTCCAGAATTTACAAAATCCACCAGAGAAACAGTACCGCTATCTACGGAGAAGTAAAAAATTATTTAAAAAAATATACTGCACTTTTTTCTCTATTATTTCAAAATGGATTACAAATAAAGGATGTAGTACCTTCAAAACGTGGTATATCCAAACCCGTAATCTTTCTTACTTCTTCCAGAATTTACAAAATCCTCCAGAGAAATAGTACCGCTATCCACGAAAAAGTAAAAAATTATTTAATAATATACCGCACTATTTTCTCCATTATTTAAAAATGGATTACAAATATTGGATGGAATACCTGCAAAACGTGGTATATTCCAACCTGTAATCTATCTTAGTTCTTCCAGAACTTACAACAATCTCCAGAGAAACAGTACCGGTTTCCACGGAAAAGTAAAAAATTAATTAAAATATATCGCACTATTTTCTCTATTATTTCATAATGGATTACAAATATAGGATGGAATATCTTCCAAATCCTCCAGAGAAACAAGAGTATTGCTTTTGCTGAAAAAAACGTATTTAGAAAAAGAAAACATATTTGATAAGCGAAAACATATTTGGAAAGCAATAACAGTTATAAAACTAAAACATATTTGGAAAGCGAAACATATTAAAACATAAACATATTTGAAAAGAGAAAACATATTTGAAAAGCGAAAATATATTTGAGAAGCGATAACATATTTGGAAAGCGAAAACATATTTGACATATATGCCCAAATATGTAATGACATAAGGGCTTACGTTAGAACATCTTTAACTCGGCATATTTATCTTCACTGATTTAGAATTATCAACAAGAATCTTACACTAAGGATGTAACCCATTCCGATATTTTCCGATACACCGGTATCGGCGATATTTTACTGTCGATTCGACGAAACTTTTTAAAATTTTTCCGAGTTTTTTTAACAAACAATTTAATTTTACCATGAATTCAATTCGTTGTCTTTTAAAGCTTATTAATATCAATTTTAAATAGTAATAATATTTTACGCTGTTATTTTGTACAATATATAATTTTTATTATTATTATTATTATTTTTTTTTTTTTGTTAATTTTACAGTGAATTCAAATTTCATTCGTTGCTTTCTAAATCTTATTCTCAGCGAAAAAATACTCTAAAAAAGTCATGAAAATGTAGAATTTGAGATCCGGAAGTAGTGCAAATTTCTAATTAGTCTTAAATATGCTTGTCATTGCAAAAGTTTTCTTTTTCGATTGCCAATCTCCGAATTGGAAGTGATGTCAAGAAAAAATTTTTTCGGCGTTCTATAATGATTTTTCCTCAAGGCAAAATGATAAAAGAATTACCCATTTTTGCAACTTGTTTCTTTCAATGCGAATTTAAACGCAAAACTGTGTTTTCATGTAAATTTAAGTGAATAAATCAGATGAAATCGAAAGTTGAAAACGAATGAAATAGTTTTAGGTGTGATGGAAATCGTATCGATTTCATTTTCCACTTTTGTTTTTATTCCATGTATTTCTTTATATAAAAACTTTTTTCACATAAAATTATTATTATTTTTTTTTTAGTATTTATAACAAAACTTGGAATTCCTATACGCAACCGCATAATCTTTAACAAGGTTACATGTCCTAATATATACATATGTCTAATAAAAGTTTACGATGATTATGCAATAAGTAATCTACAAATCTTTTAGCTTGTTAGTACATTGCTGTCGTTAGTTCTTGTTTTACACTCTTTCTTTAAAAAAAAAAACATGTTATTTAATTAGTCTTCAGCAGATTTTAAAATATGTAACTTCAAATGGGCCCACGGAAATCACTTACATATATGGTAGATATTTATAGATTGGACTCTACCCAGTATTTACCCGATATATGGGTATATTCCTTTTTTGGAATATAACCATATAGCGATTTTTCGTGAAAATGCGGTTTCTAATCAATGTTACGGCTTTTTTCCGATATTGCAACTTCACGCAAATTTCAGCAACGTTCGTGATAGAAGCGTCTTTTTGCAATTTTTTAACCTCTTTATAGTTCACACGATTAGACTTAGTTATCATGCCGCTGTCAGCAAATTTTTGCGAATTTCCGCGATTTTTTCCGAATGTTGGGCATTTCTTAAGGTTTTTGCGATTTTTAATTAAAATTATGGCTCGTTTAAAATTTTGCAATTTTTGGCGATACGCGTAAGTTTTCCAAAGTTGTTGGTTTTCTTCAATATTTTGGGCTTTTAATCAATCGTAACATTGTAATCATTCATATATAAGCAAGTTTTTTGCGCATATTCGTAATTTCACGGTTTTTCCTAAAGCCAAAATGAGCTTCAAAATTGCGTAACCCAAAAATTTGGTTGTATAAAAATGCCGATAAACAGTTAAAACTTGCGAAAACTCGCAAAAATATTGCGAAAGTCCAAAATCAACAGTTAGTGACTAAAAACCGATAATACTGTAAAAATTATAAAAGTTCGGAAAAAATTACTTCTACGCCGAAAATTCGCGAAAAATACATTTATGGCAAATAGACCTAAAATTTATTAAAAACCGCTAGTACGTAAATTCGCAAAATTTTGCCAGCATCGAAAAATAGCAATATCTAACATTGATTAAAAATCGCTAAAACTATAAAAAATTTGAAAGCTTGCAAAAATCACTAGTTCCACAAAAGTGGCGAAAATCCCTGAAAGAATGCAAAATAGAAAAAACTCCTAAAATTGATTAAAAATCGTAAAAAGAATAAAAACTAAGAAAAAATAAAATTTTGCGTGAAAATAATTCGCGAACAAATCGGGAACAAGCTCTAAAATGTATTAGAAATTTTTAAAAATAGAAAAAACCTACGGAAATTTTGCTAAAGTGCTAGTGAATATTTATTAAGACATCCAAAAATTATATATCAGCAAAAAATATGCTTAAATGTTAAAAACACTCCAGTGACAAACTAATTTAACATTTTAACAAAAATTATTGAAAAAATATGTGCGAAATACATACATATCATACGAAACTTTTGAAATCGTTAAACATATTCCACTCGATTTGAAAACAGTAAAACAATAGAAATTTCGTTTTCTATCACATCTATTTTTTGTTGATATTTTCATAGAACAAAATAGAAAATGAAATCGAATTTGATTTTAAGTAAAATCGATATTAAAACAATACTTCAGTAGCCATCACAACATTCTTCGTTTTTGTCTCGATTTTCATTCGAAATCGATTTCCATCACATAGCTGAATATAAACTTCTAGAAGAGTTTTAATAATGAAGCTATTAAGTTATTTGGAAGAACATTAGTTGATAAATCTGTTGTTTTCTTGAATAAGCGCGTATGTAAATTTTTGTCGCTTTTGAGTCATTGATGCCAAATTACATTATTTTATATGCTCTTTAACATGGACCAAAAAGTTCGCTAATAACATGGACCCATTCCGAACTTTTTTTTCTTTTCTAAAAACAACGTAACTTCTTAATTCATTCATATATTTTTCAGCTCTAATGAACTAAATCAATTTACAATGGCAATTTATTGCCGTTGAAAAAACACATATCCACATCCGTTGTTACACATAAAGAAAAACGCCGTACTAAATTCAAATATTTTCTACTTACTTTGAGTACAACTAATTTAAGTACGAATAACACTAAAATGTACTTAAGTCAAGATGAAAACGGGATAATCACGTAAAAAATCTTGAATCAATAACAAAATACTTAAATTGTGTACAAAAATTCTTATTTTAAGTATTACTATTAGTATAAACTTTTTACACACTCGTAGTGTGTTGCTATTTGTTTGCTTGTTGATAGCTTCCCAGCGGTAAAACTTACGAGGCATTCACTAAACAGGCCTTCCAAGACCTGAATTTAGGATCCAAAAGTAATTATTTTCTGCCTTCTCAGGCAGGCCTTCTAGAAGGCCTCTACACTGGCTTCTTTTGGAAGGAGTATTCTATTTTTAGATTTTTAGTTTTTTTTTTTTAATAAAAAATGTTCTTTAGAAATAACAGACGTTCTCGTATTCTGTTTTCGCAAATAATTTGTATATACCACTGAAATTTACGTACAAGAGGCATTATTATGCCGTCTATGTTGTAGCTACTACATTCTGTTCAAGTCGTTCCAAATAAATACATAAAAACATTACTTTGGATGAAAAGGATTTCGAAATAAATAAAACATCACGATAATCAAAAATATAGAAGCCGCTATAAAAATACCCAGATTAAAAAATGTACAAAATGTACCAGACCCATTACTCAGCAGGCCTTCTATCAGGCCTGCTGAATAATGTGTCGAGGAAGGCCTTGGTCCGCAATGAAATCGCGTGTAAAAAAGAAAGGAGTATGTAATGGGAGTGGAAGTACTACAGACTGCTAAATAAGGCCTTATAGAAGTCCTCTTTACTCCTTCTATTTACCGCTGGGTTTAGTCGCATGTTGTGCTTATGTTGGTGTGTTGTCGTTGGTGGACGAACAAACAGAAGTTCGTGCACTTCCGACTAATAACCTACAAACGTAGTATTACATGCTGCTGGCTTATACTGGATTTTAGCCTTCGTTCTTTCTATACCGAGTTAGCTGAGTTGTCTAAGGAGTTGGTTTACAAAACATGATGAGTTAAGTTCAATACCAGGAATGAACAAAAATAAATTTATACTAAAACAAGTAAGTAAAAATATTAAATTTATATAAGTAGTAAAAATAAAAATGAGCCTGTTCCAGGATTATTAAATAAGTAAAATTTAGCTTGATTCGGGCTTGATTCTAGCACGCGCGGGATTGATTAAAGTACGCAGTTTGGGATTCGTTCAAGTACGCGGCGGATTGATTCAAGTATACAGCGGGCTTGAATCTACATGCAATACGACGTGTATCAGCTACTTGTCGGCTATGCCCGAGAAATGAAAATAAACAACAACAAGAGCTGAACAGTGATTTCTGGCTTTCATTAAGCAAACAAACACCAATACAGTACGAGTACGACTGTGTATAAAGTTTATAAACATACTCGTACTTAAAATAAGATTTTTTTACATGAATAAGTGCTAATCGGGCTAAAATTAAGTATTTTGCACTTGAATATTCCGACGCGAATCAATCTTTCTGTACTTGATTTCAGAAAACCCGGGATTACCGTACTTTTGACACCGCTTGGGATTAATGTAAGCACGGATGGATTGATTTATCTTTTCAGTGCACTTTTGAACACATTTCCGAAATATTTTGTGGTTATTGATCAGTTAATAAAAACTTATAGTGACTTGTCCGCAAGCATTTTTCAGGTAAAAAACCTGTGAGGTTGAAGTAGTTTAATGAAAAAAACTGTTATCGACATAAGTTTTTTTTCTGCACACACTTTAGTTCTGTTATGGAATTTTTTCCTGAAATTTTTACACAAACTTCTTACCACATATGTTTACATTACGGCAAAAAAAAATTATAAAAATCAGACAGAGTCCGTAGTATTAAAAACAAAGTATTTCGGCTCTCCTGATAGCTTGGTTTTTATAAATAGGCGCTTATTCAAGAAAACCACAGAAATATCCTTTAAAAAATCAATTTTAAAAATTATAAAGGAATTATGAATTAAATAAAATTTTACTTGTGTTTCTACTAATTATCTGCATATTTTTAATATAGATTCTTGGGAAGAAATGAAAATGTAGTTCCTTAAAAATTACTTCAATTGTTTATGCTGGCTTAATATCAATTTTAATTAATAATAACCTCTTACACTGTAAGTTTGTATAATAACAAAATTACCCTAATTGAGATTAGTTAATTTAAACTTGAACTCAATTTCAAAATGCGTATCGGTATAGGAATCGGTGTCGCCGATATTTCTTTTTGATTATCGGTATGGGATCGGCAAAAAGGCTTATCATTACATCCCTAGTTTACACTATTGTATTCAATACGTGCTCTATTTTTGTGGAAATGGTAGTACCTGTTAGATAGATATGCCTTGTGTTTTTCTATGTACATATATGGAGTTTCGTAGTATAGTTTATTCACAAAATATAAAACCTGTGGATTGCGTGTTATATTATGTGTGTTTAATTTTCGTCACAAACTACAACTCGCTTATATTTTTCTTCTCAATATATATATATATACATATATATATATATATATATATATATATATATATATATATATATATATATATATATATATATATATATATATATATATATATATATATATATATATATATATATATATATATATATATATATATATATATATATATATATATATATATATATATATATATATATATATATATATATATATATATATATATATATATATACACATATATATATATATATATATATATATATATATATATATATATATATATATATATATATATATATATATATATATATATATATATATATATATATATATATATATATATATATATATATATATATATATATATATATATATATATATATATATATATATATATATATATATATATATATATATAAATATATATATGCATTATATATAGTTCGACATCTTTTTGTATATACCGAATACTTTTACTAATTTCGCATACTTTGAATACATTCATTCGCGATATACAACCGCAAACATGATTGACGTCCATATTTTTACGCGTATTTTAGACTTATTGGGTTCTGTAAACATGCTGTAACACTAACTTAAAGTTAATGTTAAATGTAGACTTCTGATGTTAATGCTTTATTCAAATTTTAGCATCGTTGTCAGAGATCTGCTTCCTAGGTGTTTTAAAAACGCAGTTATAACTTCAAGTTATAACAGCATTTCATATCAGGCGGAAACGTAGAGCTAAGTATCTTGAGACTTAGAAGCACTATGTCAACAATCTTTAGAAATCTGAACATTGCTTTAATTGTAAGAAAATATTTTCTTGCCAAAGTTTGTCTTTTTCGACAATCTGCTAAGTTAATGAGTTAATTAAAAAAATTGCAAAAGAAATAGTGAATTTTTTAACGGTTTTTAGTTTAAATAACCGTCGTTTTATACCAATGCTGAAAGTAGGGTGCCTTTTCGAAAAGTAAAAAAATTTTTAGAATAGTAATTCCTGCAGGCCTAGAAGAAAATTTTTTTAAATATTTAATATATTACCAGGATATACCCATTTTTAATCATCATGTTGCACTTTTACGAGAACTAATTGAACCACCAGTTGGAAGAAGGGAATAAATCCAAAAATATGGAACAGAGATAAATAAAAAACTTCATAACTTTTTATTTTCTTCACATAGCCTTTTATAACATTTGGATGAAATGGAGATACTATTAATTATGATTGCATAACAACAGACCAGATTTCCAAATATTAATATTTACTGATATATACACGAATAAACTTCTTGGATTTATTCCCTTCTTCCAACTGATCAAAAAAGTATATAAATAAAAGGCAATTTCTTAACAAGGGTATATTTATTTTTTTTAAATAATGAATGAAGTAGTTAATATCATTTATTCGTCATAATTTTCAGCAGTTTCGGTTGTTGTAGTAGTAGTTCAAGAGATAATATTATACTATTATCATAATATTCTTTGAATTCGTCGGGAATGTATTGTTTTATTTTTCGAATTTCATTAATTTGTTTCGTAGTTATTGGCATTTTTGAAGTGTATGCCTTGATAAATGGTAGTTTTGAGCTTGCATACTTTTTCTGAAGCAAAAAAGTGTCTTTAGGAGAGCCATCTATAAATTCAGCACATATTATATAACCTTTTTGACTTGAACAGCATTCAAAATTTCTATAATTCGATATCTTGAATATGTTTTTCTTATTCAATAACTTACAGGTGTTTTTTAAATAGTTTTGCCATGAATTTTTAAAATCAACAATCAATTCTGAAGCAACAAATATCACGGAAAAACCAGAATTTTTGCTATTAAAATTTTATTTTTTTGAACTTAATTGTACTAGAATTAACTTTTTATTGATTATCAGTTGGAAAAAGCAAATAAATGACCGGATTTATTCCCTTCTTCCAACTGACTCATTTTTTAGTCGGATGAAATTCTATTAAATATAAGTGTTACATCTTTGTCTTTAACACGCATAATAGAGCTATGTTTCAAGTGAACAAAAATGTGTATAACCCAATTTTGGAAAATGACATTTATTCCCTTCTTCCAACTGATGGTTCAATTGTGTGTGTGAAGTGTCATACGAATCGGTTAAGTAGAAGAAGTTAAAATGAATATTTACTTTTCATGGGTATGGCACTGCCCACTTTTCTAGCCACAATGTTGTATTGTAGCGATAACTAAATGTGTATGGAAAGTTTAATAAGAATCGGTTAAGTAGAAGTAGCTAAAATTTATATTTAGTTTTCATTGGCGTAACATTGCCCACTTTTCTAAACATAATGTTGTATTGTAACGACAAGTAAAGGTGTATGCAAAGATTCATAAGAATCGGGTTAGCAGAAGTTGTTGAAAAAGAAGATTAACTTTGCATGGGCGTGGCACTGCCCACTTTTTTAACCGTGATGTAGTATTCAAACAGAAAATAATGTGTGCGCAAAGTTTCATAAGAATCGGTTGATTAGAGGTAGTTGAAAAGGAGCGTGTATTTACTTTTTGTATGGGCGTGACCCTGTCCATTTACAAACAATCTGAAATCGCTTCATAAGTAGCGAAGTTTTGAGGAAACATACATAAAAAATACATGGCGAATTGATAACCTTTCTCCTTTTTTTGAAGTCCGTTAAAAATGGTAAAAGTTACATGGGAAACAAACCTGCATAAGTGTCACAAATTAGTTTTTGTTTATCATACAAAATTTACCGGCTTTAAGAGAGAGGGAGGTACGCGTTAAAATGCTCATATTTATTACAACTCAGAAATGTGTTGAAAAGAAAGACAAATTTGGGAATTTTGTTTTTCTTTTCATGTAAATTTTCATATCTTGAAAAATTTTTTTAAATCTCAGTTTTTGGAATTTTTCTCTGCTAAAGATTTTGAGTAAAGGAAACATTTTTTGTTTTTTTTTTAATATGGCTTACACGTTTCTTAAGCTTAAAATATCCTCTAATAGATGTTATACAAGTTATGAACAAAAGTTGAACTAATTTAGGGAAAATATTTAAAAAAATTTTTGTAAGTAAAATTTCATTAAAACTATAAAAGATGCAATAGCACTTTGTCCATAAAAAATCACATATATATATATATATATATATATATATATATATATATATATATATATATATATATATATATATATATATATATATATATATATATATATATATATATATATATATATATATATATATATATATATATATATATATATATATATATATATATATATATATATATATATATATATATATATATATATATATATATATATATATATATATATATATATATATATATAATAATATATATATATATATATATATATATATATATATATATTTATATATATATATATATATATATATATATATATATATATATATATATATATATATATATATATATATATATATATATATATATATATATATGTAGTCGGTTTCTTGCAATAATTATTGAGTATATCCTGGTAATATATTAAATATTTAAAAAATTTTTGTTCTAGGCCTGCAGGAATTACTATTCTAAAATTTTTTTACTTTTCGAAAAGGCACCCTACTTTCAGCATTGGTATAAAACGACGGTTATTTAAACTAAAAACCGTTAAAAAATTCACTATTTCTTTTGCAATTTTTTTAATTAACTCATTAACTTAGCAGATTGTCGAAAAAGACAAACTTTGGCAAGAAAATATTTTCTTACAATTAAAGCAATGTTCAGATTTCTAAAGATTGTTGACATAGTGCTTCTAAGTCTCAAGATACTTAGCTCTACGTTTCCGCCTGATATGAAATGCTGTTATAACTTGAAGTTATAACTGCGTTTTTAAAACACCTAGGAAGCAGATGCTCTTACAACGATGCTAAAATTTGAATAAAGCATTAACATCAGAAGTCTACATTTAACATTAACTTTAGGTTAGTGTTACAGCATGTTTACAGAACCCAATACGTCTCAAATACGCGTAAAAATATGGACGTCAATCATGTTTGCGGTTGTATATCGCGAATGTCATTGTCCATTTGTAAAACACGTAGCAACTGAAATTTTTGTTTTGGTATTTAGAAGACGAAAAGTGACGTCATTGACGCCAAAAATTGCCAATTAGAAAATTGCATTCGTCTTAGAAATTAATTGTTAAAATAACATCACTTTGAGCTAAACAACTTTATTTCATTTATTTGTGTTGAGCTATTTACCATACAATTATCTTTATATGCAAAATGAAAATCTTTAGCTAAAATCTAATTCTTTTGTTTACAAGCAACAGCTTGTAGTAGTGTGCGCCATTAAAAGGGTTACCATTATTTAAATAAAAAACAATAATTTTGTATGAGAAAAAGTAAGCAAATAAAATTTATTGTAGATGGGTAACTCTATATGCACGAAACTACGTAAGTCGAGCCGAAAAATGAGGAACGTCTTCTACAGACGCAAATTGTTACGTAATCGTCCATACGCCACTCGCGCACGTTTCGATTGAAACGCGTTCTATAAACATGCTGTTAATATTAGTGATTTTGTATTAGGTGTAAGCCGCAAGTAATATCAAACTTAATCTACAGTATAAGTTTTCGATTATTTTGCTTGTAGTGTATATAAGCCATTCCTTTTCTATTCATCAAAAAGTTTCGATATAATAGTTTTCGTGATAATAATAAATATTATTAGAAATCGAAACAATTTTCCGAAAGTAAAATCGTATAAGATAATTCGTTCGTAAAGTTGCATATTCTCTTACAAAATGTAAAAAACCATATCTAACATTTTGAAAGTTTAACAGGAGAAGCATAAAAATTGCTTAAATTAAAAAATATAATGACAATTGGTGCAAAATTTTGCAATATATATATATATATATATATATATATATATATATATATATATATATATATATATATATATATATATATATATATATATATATATATATATATATATATATATATATATATATATATATATATATATATATATATATATATATATATATATATATATATATATATATATATATATATATATATATATATATATATATATATATATATATATATATATATATAAATTTGTTGGTTCTTTTTTACTTGTATTATAAAATTTTGTCAAATCGTCAATATGTTTTTCACTTAAACAAGTTATATACTTCTCGATAGTCCTTTTTGCATTTTCTGTGACGATACATACATACATACATATATTCAAATATGGGTACAAAGGCAAGTATAGCTGAGAAAATTTGGTAATATTCTTATTTTATTGTCAAAGCTGTCAATAGTTGTGCTTAAAAACAAATGAGTAGTCCACTCGCTAAAATCCGCCATTTTATTTGTTGTTTGAAGTTTTAATCGATTTCGCCAATAATATGAGTTGCCAATAACCTAACGTGCGGACAATTCGGGGGGAAAAGTGGAATTAATTATTATTATAAGTTTTTAAATAAGCTATCTGGTATAAAATGCCATTAAGTGTTTCCTTTATGTATATTTCAAGAAATAAACTACAGTTCTTTTTATATATACATAAAATAAGTCAAAGCTATAATTATAGTATTGTCACAAATCAGTAATTTTGTATAAAACATTTATCTTGGCAACACTGTTTGTGTTTTGACATTTACTTGCAGCTCTACTTGCACCATCACTTACCCTGCGTTTAGACATGTAAGTACTTGCATGTAAGTTCTGTGTACGTATTATCAACGAAAAAGCAATTTGTATTCGTTTCTCTGTCTTTCTCATAGCTGAACCAAAAGTGTGTTAGTAGAAAAGTTTGAGTGTATTGACTTTTTCGAACTTGCACTTGCATGTGTAACTCTGCGTTTAGACATGTAAGTACTTGCATGCAAGTTCTGTGTACGTATTATCAACGAAAAAGCAATTTGTATTCGTTTCTCTGTCTTTCTCATAGCTGAACCAAAAGTGTGTTAGTAGAAAAGTTTGAGTGTATTGAGTTTTTCGAACTTGCACTTGCATGTGTAAAGGCCAGGTAAAGGCCAGGTTACCCTACGTTTAGACATGTAAGTACTTGCATGCAAGTTCTGTGTACATATTATCAACGAAAAAGCAATTTGTATTCGTTTCTCTGTCTTTCTCATAGCTGAACCAAAAGTGTGTTAGTAGAAAAGTTTGAGTGTATTGAGGTTTTCGAACTTGCACTTGCATGTGTAACCCTGCGTTTAGACATCTAAGTACTTGCATGCAAGTTCTGTGTACGTATTATCAACGAAAAAGCAATTTGTATTCGTTTCTCTGTCTTTCTCATAGCTGAACCAAAAGTGTGTTAGTAGAAAAGTTTGAGTGTATTGAGGTTTTCGAACTTGCACTTGCATGTGTAACCCTGCGTTTAGACATGTAAGTACTTGCATGCAAGTTCTGTGTACGTATTATCAACGAAAAAGCAATTTGTATTCGTTTCTCTGTCTTTCTCATAGCTGAACCAAAAGTGTGTTAGTAGAAAAGTTTGACTGTATTGAGTTTTTCGAACTTGCACTTGTATGTGTAAAGGCCAGGTTACCCTGCGTTTAGACATGTAAGTACTTGCATGCAAGTTCTGTGTACGTATTATCAACGAAAAAGCAATTTGTATTCGTTTCTCTGTCTTTCTCATAGCTGAACCAAAAGTGTGTTAGTAGAAAAGTTTGAGTGTATTGAGTTTTTCGAACTTGCACTTGCATGTGTAAAGGCCAGGTAAAGGCCAGGTTACCCTACGTTTAGACATGTAAGTACTTGCATGCAAGTTCTGTGTACATATTATCAACGAAAAAGCAATTTGTATTCGTTTCTCTGTCTTTCTCATAGCTGAACCAAAAGTGTGTTAGTAGAAAAGTTTGAGTGTATTGAGGTTTTCGAACTTGCAATTGCATGTGTAACCCTGCGTCTAGACATCTAAGTACTTGCATGCAAGTTCTGTGTACGTATTATCAACGAAAAAGCAATTTGTATTCGTTTCTCTGTCTTTCTCATAGCTGAACCAAAAGTGTGTTAGGAGAAAAGTTTGAGTGTATTGAGGTTTTCGAACTTGCACTTGCATGTGTAACCCTGCGTTCAGACATGTAAGTACTTGCATGCAAGTTCTGTGTACGTATTATCAACGAAAAAGCAATTTGTATTCGTTTCTCTGTCTTTCTCATAGCTGAACCAAAAGTGTGTTAGTAGAAAAGTTTGACTGTATTGAGATTTTCGAACTTGCACTTGTATGTGTAAAGGCCAGGTTACCCTGCGTTTAGACATGTAAGTACTTGCATGCAAGTTCTGTGTACGTATTATCAACGAAAAAGCAATTTGTATTCGTTTCTCTGTCTTTCTCATAGCTGAACCAAAAGTGTGTTAGTAGAAAAGTTTGAGTGTATTGAGGTTTTCGAACTTGCACTTGCATGTGTAAAGGCCAGGTTACAAGCAAATTCTCTTGTAAGTAGAGCTGCAAGTACGAAAAATGTGATTGTGTTAGTGAAAAAGTATGAGTATATTGAATTTTTCGAACTTGCACTTGCATGTGTAAGCGACAGGTTACATGCAAAACAAAAACAAATAACTTGCCAACCCACAATAAAATACTAAAATTGAAACGTCGTTATATTACGACATATTTTAGAACACAGTGGTCTAAGTTCTCCACCTAGCCGGAAGAAAGTAATTTTTTTTATTATTTCGAAACTAAATATTCTATTTGATAACAAGTTGACAAGTGCCCACAGTGCATAACGGAACATTTTTTATTTATTTAACTTTTGTTTCAGGTTTGCTTTCTTCTTTTAAACACAATTAATTGCTGTTTTGTTTTTCTATTAATAGCTCAATTGATATTTAAACTGTAAACACTTAGACGACAGCAGGCTACACGGCTACACGACTACAAATGCTGTTAGCTTCAATTGTCGTCGTGTAGTCAGCTACTTAATTATTTTTGACGCGGCAGCTACATCGTAAACAGCTGACATTTAAATTTGACGTTTCAGCTGTTTGCTGTAGATGTCTAGATTTCAGTAGCGCCACTATCAAATATAAAAATAAAATCGCTTATTCAAAACATACTTACATATATCTCGAAACAATTTAAAAACAAATCAATTTATTTGCTTGTAGCTCTTTATTGTTATTGCATTTTTAATATATGTATACTTGAATTTTGTGATGTTCTTTTCTGTTAAAGAAAATAATATATTGACTTAAGTCAAGAATACCAAAATCGTTGAAAATTAAAAAAATGTCATTGGGTAAGAGGGTTTTTTGGCCTAGCAATTTTAGTGTAATGTGTTCGGCGCTCTCTCTTGTCTCCAGAGTTACGGAACTCAAGACTTTTATTTTTAATACGTTATAAGTCCTAGAGTATAGAACACATATAAACGATAACGGCTATCAAGTATATACCAGATGAAAGCTTGGAGGGTTCTCTATAAAACTGTATACAAGTTTTAGTATCGTTGCACCGGGCACTTTTTAAGATAATGGTATTTTTACATGTGAACTCAGATAAATTTTTAAAATTGCCTTTCACTCGCAATGGGTTGAAAGATTTTCAAAATTTATATACCAATAGAAAGGCAATTTACAGCACTTTTAAATGATACCAATATCGTTTAAATGTCTTCTATATTCTACGGGTCATAACCAATTAAAAATAAAAGTTTTGAACACCGTAACTCCGGAGCCATGAGAGAGCGCCCAAAAAAATCACACAATAATTTTTATTTTTGAAAGGGCTATTACCTTATGTGTTTTTTTTCAAAAATTTGGATATTCTTTCGTTTCAAAAAAATTTAAGCGCTAATTTATTTCACATTTCTCATTATTTTGGCAGCACTAATCTGTTTATTGTCGCCAATCAAAATAGAAATTAAGCTAAAGGCCATGTCAGATAAAACTTTTGCTTCGCGTTGCGTTACAGATTCGCTTTGACATCTAAGATGAAATGTACATACTTATACGAAACATGCCACATAAAGCACTTTTAACGCAGCGTGAAGCGAAAAGTTCGGCAACTCTCATCTTTTTGCTTGCTTTGACAATCAGCTGGAATAATTTTCTTTTATTATATTGCCAAACGAAACATATTGCGCGTTTGAATCTGTTTTAATAAGAGGTAAATATGTATGTGGCATTTATTTATTTATAATAAATCGTAAAATAACATAATTGCCTTTTATTTTTATAAAAAATATATATATATATATAAATAGCAAAATTATCAACAACTTTTTTTGGTAAACGATCAATGCGCGAGCAGAGGGCGAAGCCGATGTAAAATGGTGATCGGCGCCGGCTAAGAACAAATATAGTCGGCGGCGGCTATTAGCCGGCTAAGAGCCGAAAATTTTTCGCGGGGCCGGCTACCCAAATTTATCGGCTAACGGTCGGCTAACAGAGTATATCTTGCTTACTTACATACAAGGTATATTTACAACAGGTATACTCGGCCCAATTATAAATAAACTTGCCTTTCTAGACGATTTACTGCCTTATTTATAAAAATAATTTTCATAAGAAATTTTTTTCATATGTTCCAAAACCGAATTAAATATTTTTAAATGCGCATGTTAGTAAATATCCACTTTTTATTATAAAAAATCGGCTTAGCCGCTAGCCGATATTAGCCGCAATAATCGGCGGCGGCTAAGTGATTGTGAAAATCACCGGCGGCGGCTAATAGCCGGCTATTAACCAACCGGCTTCGTGCTCTGTGCGCGAGTGTTGTCAAAGTTTTCATTGTGTCATACACCTTTTGCTTTACACTTTTCTATCAAAGTTAGAAACGTCACGCAAAGCGACAAAGTTTTATCTGACACGGCCTTAAGTCATGGTAGAATAATATACAAGGTAGCCGCATAACTAATACAAATGTACATTTGAGGTCCGAAATGTCAAACATTAATAGAGAGTGTATGTGTGTGTTTGTATAACAGAAGCACCAAACATACGTGTTGTATTGTGTGTGAAACGTAGTTATTTCACATATACACAACATTTGATAGTTCGTACCACAAAAAAAAAAACAGCTGGCGTTCCAGGGCTAAGGGCTACCATGGGCTAAGTTGGCGACAGCTACAGCGGTGGTCGTGTAGCTGTGAAGTCGTCAAAATAATCGTTTTCATATAAACGTGTGTATTTTAATTTTGAGAGATTGTAGTCGGTAGCCTGCTGTCGTCTAAGTGTTTATAGCTTTAGTACCGCAATTAAAGTTGTCGTGCAGAAATAAGAACAAAGTTTTTAAAATATTTTTTTTGCTGAAATTAATTTACCAAAGGTAGGAACAAATTTTACTATTTTTATATTTCAAATAAAATGTATTGTTTAGAAAAATAAATGCAGTTTTGTACGTGTGTGTCTTATATGTAAACATTTTGTTCAATGTCCAAATTCAATTAGAGTTTTAAATGGGAATTTATAAAACTTTAATTCTATTATTTGTGTTTTTGTAATTTGTATGATTGTAGCTTGTCAATGTTTTCAAAATTAGCTACCAGTTTTTGCCTAAATGCTTTTTATTTGGTTTACAGTTTAAAATGTCCATTACTAAGAGGGAACTAGTGATGTTACGAATATCAATTTTTAATATTCGCGAATACGAATATCTGAAACAATATTCGCCGAATTAGAATATGAATATTCAATCTAAATAGTTAGTACCACTTAATATTTCAAATTTAATTTTAAAAAATCTAACCTTTGCGTCAATAACAATAAATTGAGAAAAACTGTCACAATACTATAGGGGCGATATGCATAACGAAAACTTGGCATAAAGATAGCATAACCGATGAAATTTAACTGGCTCTTTGCGAGTTCTACTGGACTATTTGATATTAAAAATCAGTGTACAATATAGTGATGAGTCAGGACTACAAGAAACGTTGGTTTCTTGTAGTCCTGAACCCAGTTAAATTTCGTCACTTATGCTAAGTTCCTGCCAAGTTTTGGTTATGCATAGGGCCCTAGGTATTTAACATTATTATTTTCTAATGAATTTTTTAAGTTTTCATGTTTATTTGTTTTACTTTTATAATAAAGTTATGAAATAAAAATTTGTTTTATATCAAAGATCAAGCAATATGATCTCTTATTTCAGCAGCTTCATTATTGTTTTGCATTTCATCAGCAATTTCTTCCATTTCTTCATTTCGTACTGGGTATATTTCGTCCTCTTCTATAGGAATATTGTAGTACTTACAAATGTTGTGCAGAGCGCAACAGACATTTGTAATTTTTACAACTTTCAACGGGGCGTATGGAAGACACATTTGAAGGCATCTCAAACGGCTCTTTAAATTGCCAATAGTCCTCTCCACTATATTTCGCGCAGAAGAATGTCGCAAGTTAAATTTGTGCTGCATTGAGCCAAACGTAACTGATTTGTATGGCACCATAACGTAGGGTTGTAAGGCGTATGCAGAATCAGCTAACAACCAACAATTACGGTTGCCGTTGAGGTACTTTTCAGCAAAGTAGATATGAGCATCACTTAAGTTCCACACAAAACCGTCATGACATGAACCAGGCTTAGATGCATCGACCGCTCGAACTTTCATTTGGTAGTCACAAATCTACACATATATATGTATAAGAGATCGATTTTTTGATATTTTTAAACAAGAAGAAACAAAAATGTATATTACTTACGATCAATACGTTTAAGCTGTAGTATCCCTTTCTGCAATAGTATAGCTCAGCACAAGAAGATGGTTTTAGTATCCGTATATGCCATCTACTGATCCAATAACACCAGGAATTTTAAATTTTTCATAGAAATGCATTTTTGATGCTTTTGCTTCTGATTCTTCCATCTCCAATTGAATCCAAAGTGGGCATAGCATTTCTTCAAGAATATTAAGTATATTCCACAATATTTTACAAAACGTCGTACGTTGGCAATAACTCCTTGAAAAGACCCGACAGCTAAGAATCGTAAAACGCTAGCTAGGCGCAATATTTCTGGAACTGAACTTTTATTCATACGTGTGGCAGTTTTTTCCAGAATCATCATAAAAGCACTTTTATTTAAGCGATAAATAGCTATAAAACTAAACAAAGCCTCAATTGAACTTTATGTCTGTACATACATATGTGTATGTACATATATTCCACATATTATAGTATATTATATACTTACGCATGCTCTGGTATGTCCAATGGATTGGAAGAGTCCCTTAGTAAACGTTTTTTTTATGCATTCATTTCTTGATTTGATTTTTTTTAAGCTAATATGTTTAACAAGAATCCTGCTGGCATTTTCAATATATTTTTTGTTCTATTTGTTTATGTTTTGTTTTGGTAAAACATATGTTTTTAGTTTTCGAATGCGACTTCGAAATATGGCAAATCGCAAGCAAAACGCATGAGTTGCAGAACATGAAAAATCAAGTTTGGCGATTTCCAACTCACATGCGATTTGACGATCATGCGAGTGTCAGAACATACCCGATATTTTTCTTACCATAATATCGCTATAAAAGATTCTAATATAAATATACTGATATAGTGATAAGTTAATTCCTTTGTAAAGTCAGGAAATGTTTCCTAAAAACTTCAGCCAGACTACCTAGCAAAAATTTTGATAGCAAAGTAATTAGTTAAAATGCTAATAAACATACATAAACGGGGGTTGGATTTGGAAAGAGGACATCCAAAATATATATAATCCACTACTAGATAATTTTTTTCAAATAAGCTGACGATGTGTAAATTATCTCAATAAGGCCACAGAACTGCTCTTCTGTTAGATGAAAGTTTATTTTCTTTTCTACAAAGTATTTTCTTTTCTACAAAGTATACACTAAGTCGATTTTAGACATATTTTTAATGTGACGATTTTTTGACGAATTTTTACGAAAGTCATGACGATTTTGGCGATTTTTCATCTTTTTTGAAGATTTTCCGGAAAATTAGCCTAACAGCCCTTGGTATAGTGAAAACAACAAAATAAGAAACTTAATGGTGTTGTATTATATGTTTTTGCTAAGATCGGGCTTCAGAATAATGAAACGGATAGCTATTGCAAACAAGTGAAGCAATCTGCTCGAATGTTTGTATGGTTTCTGGCTAAAAAGTGAGCTCAAGCCAATCGAACAAAGCTAGTTTTCGAGGCTACAAGTTACTATTGGCTAGATGGGAATTTTGTAATTTCAATTAAGCCTTATTCCGCATCTCAGAATGACGGATTACTGGATCGGCCGTCTACATCAAACTATGGCAGACCTTCTAAAGAATTCTTAGATAAAAGTGAGAGAGCAAAGCGAAAGAGCTGACATTTGCTGCTGGAACAAGTCTCTATAAGTCTGGAAAAAGAAATGCTGCGGACATTGTCAAAACCGTAGATTATTCTCCGTCAAAAGCAGCAAAAAAGAAAAAAAATTTAGCTTTTCTCCAAAAGTACCAATACCATACACAAATGAGGAGGCGTTAGTTTTGTATATCGATGGTGGATACACAAGACACACTTATAGTATTTTGCTAAAAACCATAACGCTGATATCTACCCTTCATGCCATAAACTTTTGGCTTCGAAAAGGGAATGCTATCCAAATGATGGTATCAACATTTCTGAAATATCGGCTGAAGTATCTTTGCAAAGCTTAGTATATCACACTGCAAAAAGACTTTTAAAGCAGCAAAAATAAGTTTTGCAACAGTGCAAATCTACAGAGCTTATTTTGTCCTCTAAATGGGGATGCGATGGTAGCAGTGGGCAATCGCGGTATAAGCAAGTTTTTAATGAGAACGACGCCGATGGAATGGATGAACATTTGTCTGCAGTTTGTTTGGTACCTCTGCAGCTTAAAGAAGGTAACAAACTAATTTGGCAGAATCCACGCCCATCTTCCACAAGATTTTGCAGGCCAATCAAAATTATATTTGAAAAAAAAAGTAATTCTCTAGCTACAAAAGAAATTTATGCGATAAAAACTCAAATAGCTGCGATAGTCCAACGCAAATCTTTGAAGATGGCAAAGAAATTAATATCATCCATAATTTTTATTTGACAACGATAGATGGAAAAATATTCTCAATGCTCGCGGGTTTCTCTCCTCAACGTTGTGGTATTTGTGGAACATCGCCTACTATAATGGATGACTTAAAGACAGTTAAAAATTACGACCTAATGAAACCCTTTTTTAGAATGGCCTATCGACGTTGCATGCATGAATACGGTTCTTTGAATGCATCCCTCATATAGCTTAGAAACTTGATATTAAAAAATGGCAAGCTCGAGGGGATTTTGATAAAGCTGTCCAAGAAAAAAATTACTGATCGCCTAAGAAAAGATATGGGTTTGATGACGGGAATACGGCTGCCAGCAACCACCTTTTGCTTCACCAATAAGTAATGTTGATGAGGATTAATAAAGAGATTGTGTTTAAAACAATGGCATGTGGCTTTGTTATTAACGTGAATGCATTTCGTACGTATGGCATGGATACAGCAAAACTATATATACAATTGTATTACATGCCGTCGAGTGTTCACAAAGTCCTCATTCATGGTGCAGATATTGTCCAATATGCATGGATACAGCAAAACTATATATAAACTATGTTTTTATACGTGGGTTTTATATAATTTTCCTTTATTAATGACAAATTCAGTTATGTCTTTCTATTTTGAGTGCTGGTTACAGACTAACTAAAACTAACTAAAATACAATAATATAAAAAGAATCAAACTAAAGCAGACATGCCGTCAGCAATTTATATGGAATGTATTAGGGAGTCGCTTAAATAAATGGAAAAACATTAAGGTGACACTTCATATGTGCCAACGTTAACTCCTCCCCCACTTAAGTGAGAGCCGTCCTCGGTTCTCCTAAAGCTATTAATGGTGGCTTGAATGACGTGATCTTGGCGCTTTTACATTTGTCTCATACGTATTTTGGAAATTAAACAATAGGATAGAAGAATTAAAATTACGGTCAACATAGAGATAGTTGGTCCTTTGATAAGTTTGCTTTCGACCTCTTTAATTAATATAATTCAGATTTTGGATGCCCAACTTTTGGAGATATGGGAGGCTTAATATTTCTTGATAACCAGTGACATTAAGAATTGCCACCGTTGCCGAAGTTGGTATTTTCTTCACATGTTGTTTCAGATTTTTATACGTGGACCCATTAACTTGAATCTCATCATCAAAAATTAGTAAGAAGGTTCCAGTGATAGTCTTTACTGAAGTTTTATTATTTTTGATTACGGCGGTGTCATCATTGATGGTAATAATGCCATCCTCGACTACGACCAGTGGACTAAGGTGACTGGGTTGAGTGCTGCAGTGAGATATACCACCCGAGTGGAGTTGTTGGGCACACGTTGGATATAATAACTCTCTACAAAACGTTGTCGTGAGTGTAGCGCTGCAGTTTCCGATTGGGAGTATTTCATTTCCACAATCGGCCACATTGTTATCTTTGCCGAGGTGCAAAATCATTCCATTATGTTGAACAGGGAATAAGCTTACTTTCTTAGGATACTTGATTATAATATGTATAAAATTATTATCTAAAAGAACCTTAACAAATGAAACTTCCATTAGATCAGATACAGTAATATTTGTAGAGTGCTTGTTTACAATATTTTTTAAATCATTAGAATGCAAAATTGCAGGGTTAATTATTATTATCTTTGCAAGGGTGACAGATAGCACTAAAGTCTCAAATTATTATTCTATTTCTTGCGAGAAGTGTTTCATACAGATGACCCGTATCAATCTGTCTGGTTTTCGAATTTTTAATGATTATATTAACTGCTTCTGTAAGTCTATTAATCTGGGCTTGCGTTTTTGTATTTACCAGTATTTGCCTGTTTTCGGACTCGATGAGTTCCTGTTGTTTAAATTTTACGTTCTGAAAGTCGCCGAAGTCCGGTGTACCAGCGACTACCTTAAGGGCAGTGCCTAAGATAATAAGGCTTCTGGCGTGTCTGTGGTGAATTTCGAATGATGCCAAAATTTCCCTAACTCGAGTAACGTCCGAGACCAAAATTTTCACCATATGGGATAAAGGAAAATGTTCTGTAAGTTGCTTCGTCTCGTCAGCTATTTCAGAGTACATCGTCAAATTTGTAGTACATCGCAAGTAGTCGAAATCTTTCCATATAACTACGTCCCCGTCCGCAATGGGAATGTAATCCGAGTTAGAGTAGTCCATTAATTTTGCAGTCACTATCCGGAGTGGAAGTACTATGAGTAAAATCCTACAGGAAAAAAAACAAAAAGTTAGGATGGAGCGATGCTAAAAGGTTAAGAAGTTGTTGTTTTCTTTATTTATTTTAGGTTGTCCTTATGGACCATCCTCCCTTTAATAAGAACTGTAGTTCCCAAGTCTGCCTCTACCTTTTCTTTCGTATACAAAGGTGTTAATTTTTTCCCTAATCTCTTATTATTCTTTACAAGCACACATTCCCCAATTTCAAAGGTCCTATTCCGTCTGGAGGGGTTGTCCCTATCAAGTTGGGTTCGTTGAGCTTTCATGATTTTCCCATTTATTTCCTCCCTTATTTCTACCGATGTACTGTGGACAACATCTACAGGTCTTCTGTTAGTCACTGAATGAATAGTTCTATTATATTTTGCAGTAGCCAACATTATAAGCTCGGTTGTATTCTCGATTTTCTTTTCAAGCTTAAGACACCTTGCAATCTCAGAGAGAGTGCTATGAAAGCTTTCGACCTGACCATTTGAAGTGCTATGGAGCGGAGGCGCGTTTGCGACCGCGACGCGAAATTGATTTTCCAACATTGACGTGATAGTCTCTGATTTTAATGCTGGTTCGTTATCACAATAGATGTTCTTTGTGTCAGTGTAAAGGTTCATTAGTTGTATAATTGGGATTTTCAGATCTATGATTGTACGGGATGGTATTGGTTGGACCACGACAAATTTCGAAAATTTATCAACGCATGTGAGGAAATACTTTTTGTCCGTAGAAAAAATATCGATGTGAAGCATTTCCCCTGTGTAAGATGGTATTGGCGTCGCTCCTATCTCCTGTTTGCGTGGATGTCTATCGTATTTGGCCTTGTTACAGGTCTTACAGTTTGTCACGATTTCGGCCGCCAACTTAGCTATTTTTGGGAAATAGTAGTCATCAAGAATCTGTTTGACATTTTCCTGCGCTGCCCTGTGAGCACGGCTATGTTCGGTGTTAACTATCTCAATCTGCTCATTTTTGTCAAAAATATCCAATACAATTTTTCTGCAGTGCCAAAATTTGGTTGCTGGGAAGCACCTGACTAACTCATTCTGAATACTAGCTAGAGTTGGTAAATCACAGTAAATTGCATTCACCACTCCTGGATTAACCGCCAGTTTTACTTCATCGATGAGCATGTTCCTATCAGTAAAGTCAATCAGATGACGAGTCTTTTCGGTGAAAAGTATAAAATTTCGCTTCCGAGACAAGCGCGATTCTTCCAAGACTACCTGATTTCGGAAGCAATTGATTGGTTTATCTGTTGCTTCGATCGTGTAAGCAAACGACCTCTCGCTGTGTACGGTAGCAACATCAGAGGGGACACTTTCCTACAGAGCATGAATATTTTGACGGGACAAAGCGTCGGCAACATAATTTTCCTTGCCAGGTTTGTGAAAAATGTTAGCATTGTGCTCATCCACAAAAGCCTTCCAACGCTTTATCTTACCATTCGGATTTCTATCCGAAACCGCAAACGTGAGTGGCTGGTGATCCGTATAAATATTCAAATTTTTTACACCATAGAGGTAGTTTCTAAGCTTCTGTAGGGCCCACACTATAGCTAGCAACTCGCGTTCATTAGTTGCGTAATTCAATTCCCTGTCGTTCAAAATCCTGGATATCATGGCAATCGGTCTACCTCCTTGTGATAGGACTACCACCAAACCCAACGAGGAAGCATCGGTCGTTAGATCGAATGGCTTCTTAAAGTTCGGGTAGAGTAACATGACTTCCTCAGAGGATAATATTTCCCTCAACTTGTCAAAAGCCTGAACTTGACTTTCATTGATCATTTTTGACTGCTGGGCGCTTACCTTGCCGTTTTCACCCTTCAGGATATCGGTCAGCGGTTTTGCTATTGAAGCATCTGTAATAGCTTGCGAGTCCCAAAAAAGATCTAAGATTGAACAGTGTCTTAGGCTGTTCATAGTTGCGAATCGCATTCACCTTATCGGGGCTTGTTGAAAAGTCGTCTCTGGATACCACAAAGCCAAGATATTCGACACTTTCTTTAAAAAAGTGCGAAATGCCACGTGATTAACGTGATCGTCTTCGTTCTCCGAAAAAATAATTACGTCGTCAACGTAAACGTAGCATGACTTCCCTATCTGCTCCCTCAATACATCATCAATGGCACGCTGAAAAATACTGGGAGCATTCTTCAAACCGAAAGGGAGCCTACAGAATTCGTATTTCCTATTTCCGACCGAGAAAGCCGTTTTCTCCCTATCCCCTTCTGCAAGCGTTATTTGGTGAAAGCCTGAAAAAATTCCGCTTTACCCAAGTTTGACAAAATCGATGTCACATCCGGGATGGGATATTTATCATCAATAGTTTTTTTATTTAGTTTCCTAAAATCAATAACGAGCCGTTTCAGAGCGTTTCCGCGATCATCTTTGCCCTTCTTATCGACGACCCAGATGGGATTATTATAAGGGGACCTAGAGGGTCTGATTATGCCATTTTCCAGCAAATTACGTATCTCAGAGTTAACAAAGTCAGCCACGCCTATTGGGTAAGGGTAGAGTTTTGCATAAACCGGATCGTTAGTCTCGGTTCGGATAGTGGCAACTATGTTAGTGTTGAAAGGTAGAGATTCATTAGGGTTTGCAAAAACTCCTAATTAGCCATTCACCATGTTTCGAAATTTCGTAAGGACTGTGTGGGGTACTACTATATCCTCCACCTGTGTGAAATTCATATTTGCACACTTTAAAATTTTTATTTTCTCCGAACCGTTTTGAGTTGGGAGTTCACTATTTTTGAAATCTAGTTTTGCACTTAACTGCGTTAGCAGATCAAGGCCTAGTATGCCATCAAACAGCTTAATCTACATTGTGTTTGTGAACCATAAATCTAAGGTACTTCTCTATGACCAGCTGCCTGCATCTGCCTTTTCTAAGCACGATATTCTTTTTTTTAACTTATGATTTACCTATAGCAAACCAAAATACCTACATTTCCTATCGGGATTTCCGTAACGTTGACTATATATCGCTCAATCGATCTATTGAAAGTATATGCTGGGATCGAATTTATTCAATCGAAAGTGTTGATGATCAAGTGGATTTCATTCAAAACAATATTAATAATCTGTTTGCTTCTTGTGTTCCTATTAAAACTAAACTTATTAAACCCAATGAACAGCCTTGGTTTAGTCCTGACATAAAACGTTTGATAAAAGAACGTGATGACGCGACTCCAGGTGGAAGAGGCTCAAAACTGATGATCTTAAGGCTATGCATCAGACTGCTCGTAGAGAAGTAACTAATCGTATTAAAGCAGCTAAATCACTGTTTTATCAGCGAAAGTTTTCATCTGCAAATCTAAATGGAGGGAAATACGTAAAATCGGAATCGGACAGAAAAGTGCTCCTCCGCATAACCATGATGCTGATGCAGATCAACTTAATGATAAATTTTTAAATATAAATATATCACCACCAAATAATAATATATATGATAATCTATGCCATGTTCCAATATCAAACTCATTTAGTTTTCATTGTGTTGACCAGCTGGAAGTTCTTGCTTGCCTTTATGCAATAAAATCAAATGCCACTGGGATGGATGATATAAGCCCAATTTTTCTAAAAAATTTAGTTCCAAGGCTATTGCCTTACTTAACTTATCTGTTTAACGCGGTTCTGACGAAGTCGTCATTCCCAGAAAAATGGAAATTGTCAAAAATCATACCTATCCCAAAGACGAACAATGAATTTCGACCAATCGCTATCTTACCGTATTTATCTAAAGTTGTTGAGAAAATTATGAGTAAACAAATAGGTAATTATCTAGCTAAATACAATTTAATATCTGATAGGCAATGGGGCTTCATAAAAACCAGAAGTTGCATAACAGCATTGGTAGACGTTGTAGAAGATATTCGATCAAAGCTTGACGATAACATGATAGACTTCTTAGTCCTTCTAGATCATAGCAAAGCGTTTGGTACTGTAGATCATCAAATCCTTATTACAAAACTTAGGAAATTGTTTAATTTTTCGAACACGGCATGTAATTTGATTTCCTCTTATTTAAGCTCCAGATTTCAAAGGGTACATTATAATGGTGTTTACTCTAATGCGCTTTATGTAACCAGGGGAGTACCACAAGGCTCAATTCTTGGCCCTCTTTTATTTTGTTTATATATAAATGATTTACCTGACACACTGGACGGTAGTAAAATGCAAATGTATGCAGATGATGTACAAATCTACAACAGCTCCACTATAGATGATATTGCAACATGTGTAAGCAAAATAAATCAAGACCTTAACAAAGTTAACACTTGGGCTAGGGGCAATGGCTTGTGCATCAATCCATCAAAGTGGAAATGTTTATTTCTTTCAAGATCATCAAGAATCGCTAACAGCTTTGAAATAAAAATAAACGGTGACTGCATTGCTTCTGTTGACTCGGTGGTTAATCTAGGAGTTACATTTAACAATAAACTTAATTGGTCCAACCATATCAAAGTCGTCGTGGGAAAAGTATATGGTATGCTACGCAATCTATGGGCCGTTAAAGACTCCACTCCTTTTGCCATTCGAATGTTACTAGCAAAAACTTTTCTTATCCCATCGCTTTTGTATGGATGCGAGTTGTTTGCGAATTGTGATAGCGACGATCTACGTAGATTAAATGTTGCATATAATTACATCGCAAGATTTGTTTTCCTGAAAAGTCGGCGTGACCACATTTCACCTTATTCCTACCAAATCTTCCAGATGGAATTTGTAAATTTACTTAAATTAAGATGTCTTATTTTATTGCGCAAAATCATTACATCGCAGCAACCATCTTATCTTTACAATAGAATTATTTTCGCCAGGTCGAACCGTGGAAAGAAAATTATTCAACAAAAATATAGAAGTCTCTTATCGAAACGACAATTTTTGATTTATACTGTCAGTCTTTGGAATTCTTTACCCAATTCAATACAAAGAATAAGCAACGCAATTATGTTTAAAAGGGAGTTGTGTAAATTATTGGCATAAAGTATTAATGTATTACCATTTTTTCTTTTTAATTAAGCATTTACATATATTTTTTACCTTCTTTTTCTTCATCCTTTTAATATTTGAATAATTGTAAAGCTAGGTCCTATTGTTGTATTTTAAAAATACTGATCAAACAAGAATATTTCAAAACTAAAGCAAGCCCATCTTATGAATTTTTATTACATATGACAATATGACTCTCAGCACATCTTATGAATATCATAAATACCACAATTGTTTTTTAATTGTTTTATTGTTTTTATAACCTTGATAAAATCATTTTTTTTTATTTAAACTTATTGTCAATCTATTAACAATTTACTATATTATATACATGTTAATTTTGTAATCTATGTTTGTTATTATCTGCTCGATTACTAGCACTCTCATTTATAAGATTATCATATCTTGTTGTGCTAGATAACTCAAAATTTTATAAATAAATAAATAAACTATTATTGAAGTTGCTTAAGAATTAAAAAAAAATGTTGACAATGATGGCAATATAAAAAACGTACTATTCGTGTTGAATAGGTAAAGGTTACACTTTTTATCGATGGTGTTGAAGCCATGAAAAAGGATTTTCTACTGAAATTATGTTTCTAAGCCCGCTAAGGGGTCTTATGTAATTTTTTGAAGTTCCCGTATCTATTAATAATCTAATATTTCTCCCTGCAATTGTCCTTCCAATTCCTCATTTGGAGGGACCCCATTACCCGGACCTTGACGTCTGGAAAAATGGGGGTTCTTTATTGTGCTGTTTCCCGCAGTAGAGTTTCCATCTTGCTGCCTTGGTTCAAATCTACCCTTTTCTTTGTTCTCAAGGCTCGTAGCAAAGTTGGTTGCGAATAAATACCTTTCTCGATTAGATTCGACTTCCTGTGCCAACGCCAGGGCTGAGGGTAGATCGTTCGGGCGAGCCGAAAAAAGCACGTCACTTAACCCCTTTTTCGTTCCGGATATGAACACGCGAAGCGCGTCCATTCTGTATTTTTCGTTAATAATTGCTGCAGTGGCTTTATCATATGTCATAATAGTCTTATTTGTCAGTAAAGTCAATTTTTTTCAACCTCGTCATAAAACTGCAGGAGGGTCATGTTTCCTTGACGGAGAGTTGAAAGTTCTTGCTCAATCAAGTAAATCGGGCGCTTGTCCGAATACGTGAAGTCAAGCCGAGCAATGATTGCTCTGAAGTTTAGAACTGTGTTAAAGGAGAACAATACCATATCGGCCGGTCCTTTTATTTTGTTCCTAATTATGGCCACGGCCTGATAATGTTTAGAACTGCCTTCAAATTTCTCAAAAACTTTGTAGGCGGTTTGCGCCGCTTGGCGCCATGAAACGTACGTCTCTTGTTTACCCTCGAAGTCAGGCAGAGACTTTACTATATCGAGTGTTTCGTCACACTGTCGCCCTGGTACTATTTCTATGTCCGTGTAAGTTTCAGCTTCGGGTCTGAACAACACACTCATTGAATTTTTTATTAAGATCTTCAATATTTTTTTCGAAAACCAGTTTCTGAGAATGTAGAGCGGTGTTTATAGCAACTTCCACCATTGCCCTCAACTGTTCCGGTGTTACAGCCATTGCTTCGTTTTCCCACCAATTAATTTCCCTTAAATATCTTCTAGTCTCTCTCCTATTAACCTCTATTCTGTTGAGTCCCTCTACTACTTATTGTAAACTAGCTTGGTCTTTATTATCACTCATAAAACTTTACCACCACTACATCAAACGAAACAAACAGAACAAAAAAATGCAAACTGGTATAAAATGAAACGCAAGCACCTGATTTAATGCCCTTACAAGGATTTACATCAAAAATATTTATTAATTTATTTTTTCAAACACTCTACTTACAGGTATTTATATTTCATGTTATTTCCGCTGCGACTGGATTATTGTTTCTTCGGTGTTTTCTCTCGGTGTTGTTTCTCAGTGTTGCTTGTCCCTTTCAACGCTGCCCAGGCTGTTTCGAAGCGCTGGTGACTTTAGATCCTCTTATTAAACTTTATTTTTTCGTGTTCAAATGCACTTGTTTAATTGTCCAATTGTTCACGCACTTTTTTGGTTGAAAAAGCACTTAAGCAGAAACAGATATGTATCTAAGATTTTCACTGTTTTGTTGTTTTTTTGTTTGCCCAGGCTTTTTATTGCTCTGGGTCCTTATAACCTTAACTTTAAGTTTTTTATTTTTTTGAATAATTTATTTTGGATTAACACTGTTTTTATTTATGTCCTTTTTACTTGTGGAAGACAAAAAAGGTTTTGATTTTATGTTGAGAGCACTGGCCTGGCAAAAACTTTTGTTGCCTTAATTTGTATTAACAAACAAATTTTTTCACTCGTTTCTTTTTGTTTTTTAAGAGTTTTTTTTTCTTAATTTTTGAAAAAGTTTTCTTTAAAAAAATTTATTAACACTGTTTTTATTTATGCCCTTTTTGATTTTATGTTGAGAGCACTGTCCTGGCAAAAAACTTTTGATGCCTTATTTGTATTCACAATAGTTCCTCCTTTCTTTCAAAAAAAAAAAGGTCTTTATATTTTCTCTTAAACTTTTATTTACAAAAATTTTTTCACTTGTTTCCTTTCGTTTTTTTTTTTCTTAATTTTTTGAAAAATTTTCTTTAAAAACTTTATTATAAAAGCCGAGTTGGGCGCCAATTATGTTTTTATACGTGGGATTTATATAATTTTCCTTTATTAATGACAAATTCAGTTATGAATTTGTCTTTCTATTTTGAGTGCTGGTTACAGACTAACTAAAACTAACTAAAATACAATAATATAAAAAGAATCAAACTAAAGCAAGCTTATTGTTCCCATACTATTTATTTTGTTGACAATGCACCTCGTGTGTGGAATCAGGTTACACCAAATGTGCTGGAAAATATTTGATAAACAAATGAATTTATTGCCAGACATGCCGTTAGCAATTTATATGGAATGTATTAGGGAGTCGCTTAAATAAATGGAAAAACATTAAGGTGACACTTCAGATGTGCCAACGTTAGCTTATACAATTGTATTCATGGTATTACATGCCATCGAGTGTTCACAAAGTCCTCATTCATGGTGCAACTATTATCCAATATGCAGCACTTCCTATAGAAATGTTGTCGGAAGAAGCATTGAATCTCGAAACATAGACTTCCGAAATAAACGAGAAAGTCACACCCGAAAAATGTTCCGCGAAAAACCAATGCATGATCTTTTTCACTATCTCCTCTTGTCTTCAGATCCTCTTATTTCTTCTTTTTCAACAAAGGCTTCCTTCTATTCATTCTCGCAGTTACTTTCAGATGCTTCTGTACCAGAAAGTGAATTAAAGCAAACATATTGTCTTTTTCGATTTGTAGCATTTGTTCGCCACAGGCCGTTGTTATTAGAATAATTTTCAGTTGTCTTTGATTTGCCATTACATTTCGCTTGACTTTAACATTTTGAATATTTGGATTAAATATACATATATTCATATTTCATTAAATTGAAAACATTATTTCTTTCTTTAGCTCCTATTAATGTTGATTAAAATTTGTGATAAAAGTTCGAAATTTTAGATAAATAAATAAATAATGTTTTACATAAATACAGGCATATTATTTGTTTTTATTTATTTAAAAAAATCTGCCACGCCCATTTTACAGATTGTTCCCATTTTTGGTGAGTGTTTTTATTGATAAAATCTATGAACGTGCAAAGTTTCCTGTCAATGCGGCTTTTCAGAAGCGAGTTATGACTTTCTTCCGGCTAGGTTGAGCATTTGGACCACCGTGCGCTGTTGTGAAGCTGTCATCTAATCTATTGTCATCTAATATAAAATATGAGTTTTAAATGTCATGTTATTAAAGTTAGATATTGAAATCAGACTTACATAACTAAATTTTGAGTTAAGTTCATGTTAATATGTTTATTGTTACCGGCTCTAACTCCTCCACTACGAAAAAAAGAAGAAGACTGCATGTTCCTACAGAATACAGTTTGCTAGAAGCAGTAGGGTCATTGAAGTCAACTAATTTTTTAGCAATTGGTTTCAAAATTGTTTTATATTTTTGAATCCAATTTGATTATTAGGCTAAGCTTCGTAATGTTATATTCAGAAAGAATTGGGCATGATTAATATTCCAAGGAACAAGGGAAGCATTAACATCAACTTAATTTTTCAACGTACACAGCAGAACAGAGTAGCGCCACTTTCGGAAGCCGCTACACTTCCATCGTCAGTGCTCACGTGTATTTTGCTTATCACTACTTGTCAGGTTTTAGTTTTATATTTTTGTTTTTGATCAGTCTTTGCTTTTTGGATAAATCTTTGTGTTTAGGAGAAGTTTTTCTATTTGTTTGTATGTTCTTTTAAATATTTTAATAAAAAACATATAAAAAGATAGAAGCATTTGATATTAATCACACTGTGCATGAATTTGCAAATTGTTTTCTTCAACAAGCTGGGCTCCCTACTGGTAAAGATAATTCGAGTACGCTGATTTCAATGGTGCTAGCCACTTTTCGAAGTTAGCACTCGTATATGTGATTTACAGTTTATATGGTACAGTTACTATAAAACCATATTTTCTTAATTTTGCGAAAAATTTTGAATTTAAATTGGTTAAATAAACAAAACATAACACGACCACTGTGGTTTTTACGCAAAATTTCCTTTTTTCGCTAAAATGTTTGTATAATGCAAACTTTAAAATTTTCGAGTTTTAGTCATCTACGTTCTCTTAAACTTACACAAAACAAAATGACACTGTAGTTTTCAATCGCACCAAATCATTTTTAGCAAAAAAAACTCGAAAAAATTTTTTCCTAAAAAAATATTCATTTTGCGAAAAAGGTCACAGAATCCTAATGTTGCACATACATAATGAAATTAGCTAAATTTAAAAATCACCCTAAAAGTATAAAAATTTGTTATGGTAATTTACTACGAAAAATTTAAATAGCGAATGTGAGCGCTAACTTCGAAAAACGGCTAACGCCATTGAATTCAGCGTACACGAATTAACTTTACCATTAGGGTTCCAAACTGGTTAAAATTTGCGACATGCATAGTGCAATATATTCAAAAGCTTTAAAATTTTCAGCCGTATGTAAACTTTTGTAAGACTTTATATGTGATTAAAGTTATCTCTATTGATATATAATGAATGAATGAATTAATGATCAATATTATAGGCTAAACTTACATGTTGAAATATTTCATGATCCTTTTTTATTTGCTTCTGGCAACTGTGCAGATACAAATGGGGTAAAGAAAGTTGACAAGAATAATCTAAACATTCATTTCATGCCACTTTTTCTACGCAAAGTTCTTCCTGATCATAAAAAAAGTTTCATGCAAATATTTCATCGTGTAAACTTAGAAATTTTTTTAAAAAATACGTTTTTTCATGAGGATTTTCTTATAACAGGGGATTTTCCTGCGAAATATTTTTTCAAATTTGCGGATCGCGATAAAAAGTATGAGGCAGCCCTGCCCGCAAATGCTTAAAAAGCTACGTGTGCGCATGGTATAGTAAGTATACATGTGGCAGCATAGCGTCAGCTAATTATTTTTTGCTCTGGTAGTTTTGTGCATAAGCCACGTCTAGCAAGTGTATTTGTTTGACAAGCATTATCTAGGTTTTTGTTGTATTTGTTGTCCTTATGCGGCCACCTGCATACTTCTTTCATCATGCTTGGGCGCAATCATAAATTGATCATACACTAAAGGGAAAAACGGCAATTTAAAAATAAGAACACATCATATTAATTTAATAATTTTCAATTCAAAAGAAAAACTTTATTGAAACATACTAAATCATTAACTTCCAACTTTGAATAAATATGGTTCAATATTGAAATACAAGTGTTCAACATGACAAGACTTTCGTTAATGTTTCTCATTGAATTAATATGGTTTTTATTGATTTTTCTCTGGGTGTACAGATACATGATCGAAATTTGACTGTTTTCAGCATTATTATAAAAGTAAGTTTATGTTGTCAGTGACGTAAAGCTTTTAGGTCTAGTGGTCAGCGCATAAGATTTCAAACGGAGATGTGCTTGGTTCGATTCTCAGTCGAAATTAAAACAACAAACAGTAACTAAAAATAAAAAAGCAATTAGTAAAATTACGAAATAATTAAATATCTAACATGGAATACACTTTGAAAACATCAATACAAAAATTTCTCTTTTGCTGTTGCTATTGTTTATAACGAGAAATTTTTTTTACTCAAAAATGAGTCGTAAATGATCCAAAACCGAGTCATAAGAGAATCCCTCAGAAGAGTCGCGGCTAGGGTACCATTTTCTCCCGAAAGAACAGTCATATTCGACTCGAAAACGAGAGCATAAATGATCATTTTGGTGGCACAGAGGAGTCGAATACGACTCGAATATGACCGACAATTTCATAAAATGCTAACTGGGTTAATGTTAGAGCGACGAGTGTACATTAGGGTGCCATACGTCCTGGTTTTCCAGGATTGTCCTGGTTTTAGACAAATTGTCCTGGTGTCCTGATCCACTCTTAAATTGTCCTGGTTTTTTGATACAGGTCAATGCAAACAAAAATGTAATTTCTGCTGATTTTTGTTATGAACAGAGGTTAAGCTTTCTGTTATAACTGTTTATATGAAGCAATTTTACCACCATTTCGTCACCTTATTATTGGTTTGACCCATAAACATAGGAAAAAGCATTAAAAAGCAGAAACCAATAATAAGCTGACAATTTGTTGCCTGGGGCCAAGGCTGCCAAATGATTTTGATCAAAAATCTGCACTTATCTTGGGAAAAATCGTCATTTTCGGCACTTCAATTCGAAAAATCGGCATAAATAAAGCTGAGCATTTCTCGTGGTTTTATTAATTTTGGCCCCGATTATCGTTTACAACACGAAAATGTTGTGTTGTACCGGCTACAACACAACATCAATTCTTTTTTGGATTACGATTTACAACATCTAGTTGTTGTGTATATCACAGAGTTACATTTTATTTGTAGTACATATTTCCGTAAAAATACATACCTGAGTGTCAAAAACTGTCAAGTTTAAAAAAGATTGAAGAAACGAATATTTTATTAGAAATAAATAAAACAAAAGAAATCATGGATATTAACGTCGACTTATATTTTGTTGATGATGAAAATGAGAGGAACAAAAAAATACACATGGTACGTATCCGGAAAAGGATTCGCGACAGTTCAAATCCATTGGAACTACCAAATACTGAGTAAGTATAATTTTCCTTAAACCAATAAATAGTTGTTAAAATATACATATGTACTTTATAGTTTTATAAAATTTTTCCGCATAAACAAGGATGGATTCTTGTTTTTGCTACAAAAATTGAGCACTTTTCTAAAACCTTCAACCCGGTGTTCTGCCGTTCCACCGATTTTAAAATTGTGCTGTGCATTGAGGTTTTTTGCTGATGGTAGTTATCAAAGAAGTAGTGGTAATGATTTTAATATTGTAGTTTCGCAACCAACTGTTTGCTGCATATTAAATGAAATAATTAACTTCTTTGAAAGAAAAATTTGCAAGAAATGGATAAACGCTCGGATGACGGAAGAAGAAAAGTATAACAACAAAATATCGTTTTTCTCAAAAACACGATTTCCAGGAGTAATTGGATGTATAGATGGTACGCACGTACGAATTGTAGCGCCTCCAAAGGAATTTCGACATTTATATTTGAACAGGAAGGGATATTACAGCCTGAATGTCATGATTGTGAGGATGGCAATTTTCAGTTCAATTCAATTCAAAATAAGTAAATATTTTTTTCAATAGTTATGCGACTTCGAAATGAACATACGCTACGTAGATGCTCGATACCCGGGCTCAAATCATGACTCCTTTGTGTGGAATATGAGTGACTTGAAAGAATATTTACAGCGTAAAATGGAGGAAAATACTTGGATATTAGGTAGGAAGTTCTTGTTTTTTTCATTTAAATTTTCAAATTTTTAGGTGATGCTGGGTATCCATTGAAACCTTTTTTAATAACTCCATTTCGAAGTACTGCAGGAGGATCACGAGAAAGGCGTTTTAATACTATTCATGCAAAAGCAAGAAATTTTATCGAAAGAACAATTGGAGTTCTTAAAAGCAGATTTCGATGTTTGCTTTCTGCAAGAGGGTTGCACTACACTCCCGAAAAAGCGACTCAAATCACGAATGTGTGGTCTGCAATGCACAATTTAAGCAAATACTTTAAAATTGAATATAATGAAGAAATGCCTTTTCCATTAGACACAGAAGTAGAAGTTGGAGAAGCTGCAGAAAAAAACATTCAAGAGTCTGCACAGCAAATTAGAACTAATTTAATGCTTGCAATTTTAAATGAATGTACATTTCTGGTTAAACATAAGAATATATATTGCTTTAATTCACTTCAAACATTAACATTAAAAAAGAATATATAAAAAAAACTTTATAAAATATCACCAAAAAAATTCTTGTATGGTCACATATTCTTAAAACTAAAACAAAAGGTATTTAATATACATAAACATATGTGAATATCACATCTCCTCAATTCTTTTATTTGTTAATTCAAGTTTGGCTTTTATCAATTTCATTTGTAAATCACTCTTCTTTTTTTTAATTCATACATTTTTTTATTGATTTGATAATTCTTGTATGAATTACTTTCCAACCGTTTCAATGTCTGTAAAATCTCCTCCTGATTTTTTGCTTGAGTTTTTAATACTTGCAAACGTTCGTCCTCCAGTTTATTCTTTGATTGTCTGCGGTTTTTTGGCAATTGAGGTTCTGTAGATTTAATAGTCGGTGAAGGCTCCTCAGGTGTAAATGTTATTTCCGCCCCATCGGAATCTTCTTGGTTTTCCAAACCCATTGCAGAACCATTTGGGTTTACTTGTGTTTGCATCGAGACAAGTTCCACAGTGCACTGTTCTAATGGGTTCAAGCTTATTTCTGGACCACCACCAGTAGCTTGGAAATTTCTTTTGTTTGCAGCCAATTTTCTTTTTAAGTTTGCTTTATAATGATTCCATATCTATGATAAAATAAAAATTATTTTTAGCTCATATAACATGAATTAGATAGTACATCTGCTACTAACTCTCTGCTATTCTTTATTACTTTTACTCGGCGGTCCCAAACTATTTAATTGCTCCTTGAGCTGCATTTTGTTACATCCAAATGGTAGCTTGCCTCGGCCAACGAGCTTTTCCATTTGTTTTTTATTTGTAATTTTGCTAAAAAATATTTATAATTAATTATTTTTCAATTATGTAGGCTTTGCAAAACAAATTTTATATGCTTACTTACAAATTTTTCTCCATTTTCGTTTTTCAACTTGTAACGTTAAAAACACAACACCTAATGAGCTGTTGTAAGTTTTTGACAGTGCTGCCAACACATAAATACACATGTTGTAAACGATAATCGATGTTAATGAACACAGACAACTCAATGTACAACAGTGCCGACAACTGTTGTAAATCATGATCGCATTTTAAAAAATACACCATTAAAATAACAACTTGTAAACAATAATCGGGGGCTTTTATTAACAAGAAAACAAAAAAATTGTAATCGCAAGTAATCTCACGTGGTTTATAAACATAAATGCATAACAAAAAAAAAATATTTTACAAACTTATATATATATA
>OY101451.1:66242144-66481543 GCA_956483635.1 Panzeria rudis
GATTTACCTGAAATTTTTTTCAGGATGATTTTTTCACTAAAGTTCACCAAACCGGGGGGTGAGACTGGTAAAAATCAAATTTTGTTTGCTAACGGCCACCTAATGTGCATACATTTGTTAACAAGCAACAACAAACAAGAAATATAAATAAAGAAACAGAAACTCAACCAAAATCAAAACAACAAAAGTTCTGTGCTGATATTGAAGATTTATTTATAACAACAATTATATGTATGTACTTCATAAATCTATTAAACATTATTTCAAACTGATAGTTACACATATTTAAATAACGAAATATCTTCTAATACTGAGTAATTCCATTTAGCCGAGTGTGCCCACTTTACACATATTTTCTGTTATAAATAAAGAATATAAAATTTTTTTCTTAAAAAAAATTGCAACTCGCAAGGCCATTAAGCTTAAAGTCGTTGAATAACGCGTAGACAGTGAAAGAACACGATTCCTGCTCAGAATGGTCGTCAGAAAGCAGCGACGGGTGTGACCTTACAAAATCTTAGTTTTAAAGAATTATGACTTGCAACATAAATTCTGTAAAATTTTTACTACAACGTATACAATAATTTTGGTATAGCTGTCTGTTCAAAGGGATTTTAGCTGTATTACGTATTTACTGCTTGACAAAAAAATCAGTTTTCTTAACAAAAAACTATTTTTAAAATGTGACGGGTGTGACCTAATACGAAAATTAAAAAAAATGGAAGAATTAAAGCTTCTTATTGATTTCATTAATATAAATAATATAAAAATAAATCATAAGAAAATAATAACACATTAAATTATTTGCTATCCGTTCTATTATAGATAGCAGAATACTCTAGCTGAGTATTTTTTTTAAATTCAATAAAAAGCGAAAAAAGTATATTCTTTTCAGAGATGAGGGTTTTTATTATTGACGAGAAAGGGAAGAAAAGAAAACCTGAAATAAATATTAAACATATAAAGAGGGAGAGCAAAATAATCAGTTTTTTAATTTATTCTATAATTGTCAATTTCTAAAAAACACCAAGCTATAAACACTTAGACGACAGCAGGCTACACGACTACAAATGCTGTTGGCTTCAATTGTGGTCGTGTAGTCAGCTACTTAATTATTTTGAACGCGGCAGCTACATCGTATGCAGCTGACATTTAAGTTTGACATTTTAGCTATTTGCTGTATGTCTAGATTTCAGTGGTGCCACTATCAAATATAAAAATAAAATCGCTTATTCAAAATATACTTACATATATCTCGCAATTAATTAATTTGTTTATAGGTTTTTATTGTTATTGTATTTTAATACATAGAGTATTTTTCGGTTAATTGCACATCAAAATTTGCACAACTCTTTGTTCAATTAACCGGGGAACCAGTTAGCCGATACCCGCTTAATTGAACAATTCGTTCAATTACAAGAATGCCGTTTAATTGAACAGAAATCACGCATAATTGGAACTACTAATGAATTAAAAGAAATCGCATATGTGCACTTTAAGTTTTTCAAAATAATTTTTTTTTTACCTTAAACGTAAAAAATGCAAGTAACAGAAAAAAATGTACATATATGTGTATACGCAGGTATTTATTATTGTAGGTACATATGTACTATTAAATGCACTATTTATGTGCACATTAGTTTTACAAAAAAATAAAATTTAGTAAAATAAAATTAGTAGAGATGCCATCCAGAGTTTTTCACAAATGATGTCAAATATGTATGTGCAAAAATGCCAGATTATTTTTCAATAATAATGCAATTAACCGGGTAAAAGTAAGAGGAAATTTATTTTTGATGACATGAATTTTGAACCAATTAAGCGGGAAAATCAATTAACCGGGTTCAATTATCCGAGGAAATTTACATGTGTTTTCGTATGCAATATTTTTTTGCCCGATCATGTGGATCAATTAAGCGTGGAAACCAATTAACCGAAAAATACTGTACTTGAATTTTGTAATGTTCTTTTCTGTTAAAGAAAATAACATATTGTCTTAAGTCAAGAAAACCAAAATCGTTGAAAATTAAAATAATGTCATTGTGTAATAGGGTTTTTTGGCCTAGCAATTTTAATGTAATTTTTTCGGCGCTCTCTCTTAGCTCCGGAGTTCGGGGCTTAAAACTTTTCTTTTTAATTGGCTATAACTAAGAGAATATAGAACATATATAAACGATATTGGCATCGAAAGTGCTCTAAAATGCCTTTCTATTGGTATATACATTTTGAAAATCTTGTAATCGATTGATTCAAATCGGCGCCGATTTCAAAAACCAATTCTGCTTAAAGATTACTTATTTACGTTTTTTATAGTTTTGTATCGAACAAAAAATATCCGAATAAAATATTCTAAGCTTTGAAAACGTTAAAAGGGGTAACTAAGTCATCTTTCAGTAGAATTCGTTTTTGAAATCGACGCCGATTTCAAATCGAACGATTTCCATCATATACCACATTATCTGAGTTTTCATGTAAAAATACCATTATCTTAAAAAGTGCTTGATGCAATGATACTTAAGCTTGTATACAGTTTTACAGAGAACCTTCCAAGCTTTCATTTAGTTTATATTTGACAGCCGTTATCGATGAAATACGTGAGCTTTGGTTCTGAAAATGAGTTAAATGAGTTAACTTATTTTTGAAATCTCATTTTCAAAGCTCCATAACTCACGTATTTCATCGACAACGGCTATCAATGATATACCAAATGAAAGCTACGAAGGTTCTCTACAAAAAAGTTTAAGTATCGTTGCATCGGGCACTTGTTAAGGTAATGGTATTTTAACATGAAAACTCAGATAATGAAATTTTAAAATTGCATTTCACTCGCAATGGCTTAAAAGATTTTCAAAATTTATATACCAATAGAAAGGCATTTTAGATCACTCTGAAATGATACCAATATCGTTTATATGCATTCTATATTCTACGAGTTATTGCCAATTAAAAATAAAAGTTGTTAACCCGGTAACTCCGGAGCCAAGAGAGAGCGCCGAAAACAATTTCACAATCATTTTTATTTTTGGAAGGGCTATTACCTTATGTGTTTTTTTTATTTTCACCAATTTGCATATTCTTGACCAGTTTCAAAAAATTTTGAAGCGCTTATTTATTTCACATTACTCATTATGTTGGCAGCACTAATCTGTTTATTGTCGCAATCAAAATAGAAATTAGGATAAGTTGGCGACGGCTACAGCGGTGGTCGTGTAGCTGTGAAGTCGTCAAAATAATCGTTTTCATTTAAACATGTGTATTTTAATTTTGACAGATTGTAGTCGGTAGCGTGCTGTCGTCTCTTAAGCTGTGTTCTCACTATGTGTATTTGTCTTATGGAATGCCACTTTTTTATACACATGTGATTTCATGTGTATGTCAAAATTTGCGGTTTACATAAGGTTCATAATTTTTGTGTTCACCTGTTGGTATGTTACGTACATTTGGCATAACCTATAAAGCAAAACAATCATAAAACGGCCGAGTGTTTATACATATTTTGCTGTTATATATACTTTTTTTATTTAATTTTACACTTATTTCATTTAATTTAATACTTTATTAATTTAATAATTATTTTATTTAATTTTCCCGTCCGCAAACAATTACTTTATTAAAAACCAGCTGATGTCAGATGCTTTGTCACTTCAAAATAGAACTCGTTCTAAATCATGTGTACTGTACACAGAGAAATAACACAGGCTATTTTTTGAAGGGGTTCAGACTATATGTACAACTTTACCATGTGAAAATGTGACATTCCATATGGCAAATACACATAGTGAGAACACAGCTTTATAACTCACGAAAACAATTACTGATTAACGCGCTGATTAACGGGCGTTTGTTAATAAAAAATAATAAATAGACAAATATATTCACAAATAGATGAATAATCAGTGATTTAATAAGTTACAATAAAAAAGGATTTGGCAGCATTTTACGTTTTTCTTTGCGTATAAGCTCTGCGTATAAACTAGGTATAATACAAGTGATTTAATTTATGTAATTATGGGCCGAGTATTGTAATTTTATTGATGTTTAAAATAATATCACACAATAATTACAGTATTCCCCGGTTAACTATCCCACTCTTACATGCATCTCACGCTTATTTACTTTGAGTTTTAAATCCCCGTTTTTTCCAACGTTTTTCAAACAAAATTCCACGTTTAATTGCTATGCGCTTAACTACACAATTCGGGTAATTGCCTTAAAAATTAAACTCCCAAATTTTATTCGTTTAATTACCTCAGTACTATTTGACAACAACACTGCATGTAATGCACGCAAGTTTACATGTTAATCCCCAGTAAAAAATGTTCATGTTTTTTTGAAGCACTAAAGAATTAAGCGCTTTATAATTCGATTTAAAATATGAGCTTGTTCAGAAGCTGTTTCATAGCGTCATAGCAATGGTGCCGTTTTGCAACAGTGTTTTTGGTCGATTGATTGGTACGTTGGACTTCAAACCTGAAGGTTCTTTGTTCGATACTAGTTGAAGTTAAAATAACAAACATTGAGTAAAAATATGAAATTAATAAAAATAAATAAAGAAACGAAATAAGAAAAATTCAAAATGGCGTCAACGACGCCAATCCACATCGAGCCATTTTTTTCATATAGTTCTAGTGCTGAAAATGTTGATGATTTTCAGCGCTTCAAAAGCGCTTTTGTGAACAAAAATGCAGTAATCCAATCCGGGAACTCGCCATACAAAAATCAGCAGCGATATCAGCAGGTTTGTCAGCGCTACTTTTATTCCATAATAGTAGAAACCTGCTTTATTTGAAGCAAGTTTTTTACTGGGTCATAAGTACATATGTATGTATACGTTCGCTTTTGTTAGTAGAATATGACAAGCCATCTCAAAAACTAGTAGAGATAAAATTTAAGAGCAAAATCCATTGTTTTTTATTGGTATCTCTTTTAGATTTAGCTGATACATCTACAAATTCCGTACACAACTTTTTTCGCTTTTGTGACGATTTTCATTCGTAATCGATTTCCATCACATATTATTTTCAAAATAAAGATTTTAAGCTAATTTAATAGCCAATGGTGGACAACGGTGAGTGTATGAAGGTTGCAAAACAAATTTAATAGATTCAAATCGAACTTAATTTAATAAGAGTGGTTTCTTAATTATTTTCTATACACATATTCGTATAGCTGCCTCACTGAGGTAATTAAACGTATTCGTTTAATTACCTCAATGAGATAGTTAAGCGTATAAGTTTAAATGCTTTCCCCGCATAATTACAGCAATATTTTGACATTTTTGGCGAGGTAATTAAGCGTGGAATACTGTATAAAGCGAAACATACATATGTACATACTCTATCTATCAAATACATCACAATAAAATAAACTTTTATATTAAAAATAGAAACAATTATTTGTTTGACTCTTTTTAATTTGCTCTAAACTTTAGAGCACTTTGTAAGTGCAAA
Organism: Panzeria rudis; assembly: GCA_956483635.1. NCBI lineage: Eukaryota > Metazoa > Arthropoda > Insecta > Diptera > Tachinidae > Panzeria > Panzeria rudis. Next base: position 66,247,595 of record OY101451.1, read on the forward strand.
AGTTTTTATTTTCTAAAAAATCTTGATAATCAATAATAATTTTTTTCATAAAAAATGATTTATTTATTTTTTGTTCTAAGCCAGTACTTTTTCATAATTATGGATTCTTTTAAAAACTAGTTTTATTTCAGGGTTATCTATTTTTTAGACCTTAGCATAATACATCTGAAATGAATTTATTATATACGATTTAAAATACATCAATGTTTATTGATGTATTATTCATTTTTTGAAAACGAGAAATTTACTCGGACTCGGTTTGCAGAGAAGGGCCGATAATTTTGTTGTATCTATTCACGTACCTTAATGTACATATGCGTACTAATTACATAATTAGTACTGTATGACAATTGCTAAAATTCGAATTAAGAGTTTTACAAAAATTATAAAATATATAATTACCCAATTTAAAATTTGTTTCATATTGGTGCGGTTCACACTTCATTCGGTAACTGTTTAATCGTTAAATTGGTATAAATTTCCCATAAATTTTGCTGTCAAAAAAATTTTAAATAAATTTTACAGCAACAAAATATATGGAAATATAACCAATTTAACGACTAAACAGTTACTGAGTAACGTGTGAACTGTGATATAGTTTTTTTTTAATAATTAAAAATTTGTAGAGAACCTTCCAAACTTTCAATAAATGTTTATTTTACATTAAATCTTTTAATTTGATGTTACTTTTAATACATTTATATCACACGTGGCGATTTGTGTGGATTTTTTCGAATTTGTTAGGGGACGGCGATAAATGTGTCTTGGCAGCCCTGGTGGAATGAGAGAAAAATAAATCACGCTCAAAAACAATCAACCAAGGCAAATATAAATGTGCATGTATGTGTGTGGCGATCCCTGCTCTAAAGCCAGTTCCTTCTCTCCAAACAATCAACAACTGAAAATACAAAACACTTACATACAATATATAAACTAATAACAAAATAACATAAACAAGCACACGTGAGTGAAGAAAACAAGTTTTGATAATGCAGAGCATTGGCAAGTTTTTTCTAGGATAATGCAGAGCATTTGTCTTATTTCAGCAAGTTTTTCAACAGTTTTGTATACGTGTGAGCACGTGTTATATATGGGAATGTATGTGTGACAAGTTTTTCCAATGTTTACAAGCAAATGGTGTGTAGGTGTGAGCAAGTTTTATGTATGGGTAACATGTGCTTTCTATATTTTTAGAGTAACATCAGTTGTCAGCCTATAACTCCTAAACTAAATTGCGTGCCACCATGGCACTACCCTCAATCGATAGGTATTAAAAATACACATTGTTTGCCACGGTTGTCAATCTTGGCGAGACTTGCTGAAAAAAGTTATAGCGCCGCGAAGTTTGAAAAAGCGCAAAATATGTAACATCAGTTGTCAGCCTATAACTCATAAACTAGATTGCGTGCCACCATGGCACTACCCTCAATCGATAGGTATTAAAAATACACATTGTTTGCCACGGTTGTCAATCTTGGCGAGACTTGCTGAAAAAAGTTATAGCGCCGCGAAGTTTGAAAAAGCGCAAAATATGCAACATCAGTTGTCAGCCTATAACTCATAAACTAGATCGCGTGCCACCATGGCACTACCCTCAATCGATAGGTATTAAAAATTCGCATTGTTTGCAACGGTTGTCAATTTTGGCGAGACTTGCTGAAAAAAGTTATAGCGCCGCGAAGTTTGAAAATTGCAAAATATGTAACATCAGTTGTCAGCCTATAACTCCTAAACTAGATCGCGTGCCACCATGGCACTACCCTCAATCGATAGGTATTAAAAATACACATTGTTTGTCACGGTTGTCAATCTTAGCGACACTTGCTGAAGAAAGTTATAGCGCCGCGAAGTTTGAAAAAGCGCAAAATATGCAACATCAGTTGTCAGCCTATAACTCATAAACTAGATCGCGTGCCACCATGGCACTACCCTCAATCGATAGGTATTAAAAATACACATTGTTTGCAATGGTTGTCAATCTTGGCGAGACTTGCTGAAAAAAGTTATAGCGCCGCGAAGTTTGAAAATTGCAAAATATGTAACATCAGTTGTCAGCATATAACTCCTAAACTAGATCGCGTGCCACCATGGCACTACCCTCAATCGATAGGTATTAAAAATACACATTGTTTGCCACGGTTGTCAATCTTGGCGAGACTTGCTGAAAAAAGTTATAGCGCCGCGAAGTTTGAAAAAGCGCAAAATATGCAACATCAGTTGTCAGCCTATAACTCATAAACTAGATCGCGTGCCACCATGGCACTACCCTCAATCGATAGGTATTAAAAATACACATTGTTTGCAACGGTTGTCAATCTTGGCGAGACTTGCTGAAAAAAGTTATAGCGCCGCGAAGTTTGAAAATTGCAAAATATGTAACATCAGTTGTCAGCCTATAACTCCTAAACTAGATCGCGTGCCACCATGGCGCTACCCTCAATCAATAGGTATTAAAAATACACATTGTTTGCCACGGTTGTCAATCTTGGCGAGACTTGCTGAAAAAAGTTATAGCGCCGCGAAGTTTGAAAAAGCGCAAAATATGTAACATCAGTTGTCAGCATATAACTCCTAAACTAGATTGCGTGCCGCCATGGCACTACCCTCAAACGATAGGTATTAAAAATACACATTGTTTTTTTACAAAGTTATAGGCGCAGCAACCTCTTTAACAATTAGAAAGCACTAAAAAAAGGCAGCATTAGTTTTCTAATGATAACTCGGAAAGAATACACAAACACTAAAATGATAATGGGTGTCATGGTATACTGCGTCACTTTTTTGATAAAGTTATAGGCGCCACAATATATTTAAAACTTAAAAAGCGTAAATATGTTTAACTTTAGTTTTTCTTTAATATATTCGCAGTGTATGGTAAATATATTTGTTTCGATTCGGATCTGTACCAATGCGCTTACATCTGGCAGCACAAAACTAAAATACAAAACAAGGTAAAATTAAACAGGTACACAGCTGTCTACTTTTCACCGCAAAATAGAGGCTCGCATGTCAAAATTTGTATATATTAACATAGGGGCTGAGATGTCAAATGTTATTGTTATGTTTTTATTGTTTAGAATCAACACCTTCTGGCATTTAAGTTAAATTTTTAACTTCCATATATTCTATAAACTTCTCTAGAAAATATTTTTGTACAATATATTAACCCTCTAGCTCTTTAATATATGTGTCTTTTTGCCCATTCCTTTACAAGGTGATATTTTGCACTTAAAAAAGGAATGGGCAAAAAAGACCCATAAATTAAAGAGCTAGAGGGTTAATATATTTTACAAAAATATTTTCTAAAGAAATTTACGGTAGGTCTCTGAATATATGGAAGTTAAAAATTTAACTAAAATGCCAAAATGATGCCATTATATAAACATTATAAAACGAACCCATAAATAAATTTGGATTTGACATAATTATGGGTCTTTTTTGCCCATTCCTTTGCAAGGTGACATTTTGCACTTAAAAAAGGAACATGCAAAAATGACCCAATAAACCAATAAAATAAATTTGTATTATGCATGAAATACAATAAAAAATATTTATCAAATGATGGCCTTAAAGATATAAAAAACATCAAACAAAAGATGGCTTTAAAGATATAAAAATATCAAAGATATCAAAATAAATAAATAAATAAATAAACAAAAGTTTATAATGATGTACAAATATCATGAACATTTTTTATTATATCCACAAAATGGTGTATGCCTATTGGGGAGCCAGCCATTCAAAATAACTGGCAACGCACTGAGTGTAGTACCTCAACGGTAGTGTGGAAACCTACACGTTTCAGATAATAATTTGCCCATTCCTGTTTTAAGGACAAAATTTTGCCTTTTCAAGGAATGGACAAAAAAGACCCATAAATTGAAGAATTAGAGGGTTAATATATTTTACAAAAAGATTTCTAAGGGAATTCTACTGTAGGTCTCTGAAGACATGGAAGCTAAAAATTTAACTTGAAAGCCAGAATTATGTCGAATTTAAATTTATTTAAGGGTTGGTTTTATAATGTTTTTATAATGACATAATAAATTTGGATTCGACATAATTCTGGCCTTCAAGCTATATTTTTAGCTTCCATGTGTTCAGAGACCTATAGTAGAATTCCCTTAGTAATCTTTTTGTAAAATATATTAACCCTCTAACTCTTCACTTTATGCGTTTTTTTTGCCCATTCCTTTTTTAAGTGCAAAATGTCACCTTGCAAAGGAATGGGCTAAAAAGACCCATAAATTAAAGAGCTAGAGGGTTAATATATTTTACAAAAAGATTTCTAAGGGAATTCTACTGTAGGTCTCTGAAGACATGGAAGCTAAAAATTTAACTTGAAAGCCAGAATTATGTCGAATTTAAATTTATTTAAGGGTTGGTTTTATAATGTTTTTATAATGACATAATAAATTTGGATTCGACATAATTCTGGCCTTCAAGCTATATTTTTAGCTTCCATGTGTTCAGAGACCTATAGTAGAATTCCCTTAGAAATCTTTTTGTAAAATATATTAACCCTCTAACTCTTCAATTTATGCGTTTTTTTTGCCCATTCCTTTTTTAAGTGCAAAATGTCACCTTGCAAAGGAATGGGCTAAAAAGACCCATAAATTAAAGAGCTAGAGGGTTAATATATTTTACAAAAAGATTTCTAAGGGAATTCTACTGTAGGTCTCTGAAGACATGGAAGCTAAAAATTTAACTTGAAAGCCAGAATTATGTCGAATTTAAATTTATTTAAGGGTTGGTTTTATAATGTTTTTATAATGACATAATAAATTTGGATTCGACATAATTCTGGCCTTCAAGCTATATTTTTAGCTTCCATGTGTTCAGAGACCTATAGTAGAATTCCCTTAGTAATCTTTTTGTAAAATATATTAACCCTCTAACTCTTCAATTTATGCGTTTTTTTTGCCCATTCCTTTTTTAAGTGCAAAATGTCACCTTGCAAAGGAATGGGCTAAAAAGACCCATAAATTAAAGAGCTAGAGGGTTAATATATTTTACAAAAAGATTTCTAAGGGAATTCTACTGTAGGTCTCTGAAGACATGGAAGCTAAAAATTTAACTTGAAAGCCAGAATTATGTCGAATTTAAATTTATTTAAGGGTTGGTTTTATAATGTTTTTATAATGACATAATAAATTTGGATTCGACATAATTCTAGCCTTCAAGCTATATTTTTAGCTTCCATGTGTTCAGAGACCTATAGTAGAATTCCCTTAGAAATCTTTTTGTAAAATATATTAACCCTCTAACTCTTCAATTTATGCGTTTTTTTTGCCCATTCCTTTTTTAAGTGCAAAATGTCACCTTGCAAAGGAATGGGCTAAAAAGACCCATAAATTAAAGAGCTAGAGGGTTAATATATTTTACAAAAAGATTTCTAAGGGAATTCTACTGTAGGTCTCTGAAGACATGGAAGCTAAAAATTTAACTTGAAAGCCAGAATTATGTCGAATTTAAATTTATTTAAGGGTTGGTTTTATAATGTTTTTATAATGACATAATAAATTTGGATTCGACATAATTCTGGCCTTCAAGCTATATTTTTAGCTTCCATGTGTTCAGAGACCTATAGTAGAATTCCCTTAGAAATCTTTTTGTAAAATATATTAACCCTCTAACTCTTCAATTTATGCGTTTTTTTTGCCCATTCCTTTTTTAAGTGCAAAATGTCACCTTGCAAAGGAATGGGCTAAAAAGACCCATAAATTAAAGAGCTAGAGGGTTAATATATTTTACAAAAAGATTTCTAAGGGAATTCTACTGTAGGTCTCTGAAGACATGGAAGCTAAAAATTTAACTTGAAAGCCAGAATTATGTCGAATTTAAATTTATTTAAGGGTTGGTTTTATAATGTTTTTATAATGACATAATAAATTTGGATTCGACATAATTCTGGCCTTCAAGCTATATTTTTAGCTTCCATGTGTTCAGAGACCTATAGTAGAATTCCCTTAGAAATCTTTTTGTAAAATATATTAACCCTCTAACTCTTTAATTTATGGGTCTTTTTAGCCCATTCCTTTGCAAGGTGACATTTTGCACTTAAAAAAGGAATGGGCAAAAAAAACGCATAAAGTGAAGAGTTAGAGGGTTAATATATTTTACAAAAAGATTACTAAGGGAATTCTACTATAGGTCTCTGAACACATGGAAGCTAAAAATATAGCTTGAAGGCCAGAATTATGTCGAATCCAAATTTATTATGTCATTATAAAAACATTATAAAACCAACCCTTAAATAAATTTAAATTCGACATAATTCTGGCTTTCAAGTTAAATTTTTAGCTTCCATGTCTTCAGAGACCTATAGTAGAATTCCCTTAGTAATCTTTTTGTAAAATATATTAACCTTCTAACTCTTCAATTTATGCGTTTTTTTTGCCCATTCCTTTTTTAAGTGCAAAATGTCACCTTGCAAAGGAATGGGCTAAAAAGACCCATAAATGAAAGAGGTAGAGGGTTAATATATTTTACAAAAAGATTTCTAAGGGAATTCTACTGTAGGTCTCCGAACATATGGAAGCTAAAAATTTAACTTGAAAGCCAGAATTATGTCGAATTTAAATTTATTTAAGGGTTGGTTTTGATGAGCTAGAGGGTTAATATATTTTACAAAAATATTTTCTAGAGAAATCTAGGGTGGGTCTCTGAATATATGGAAGCTAAAAATTTAATTCAAACGCCAGAATTATGTCGAATCCAAATTTATTTAAGGGTTCGTTTTATAATGTTTATATAATGGCATAATTTTGGCATTTCAGTTAAATTTTTAACATCCATATATTCCGAAAAAGTAAACATGAAAAGTAAATATTCATTTTAACTGCTTCTACTTACTTATCCGATTGTTATGCGACCGCACACACAATTAGTGATAAAATTTTGTAGTCGGGTTTTTTACAAGAATTATTTTATTTTAAAATGATATTTAAATAAATATATTTTTTTAATTATTTAAATATAAATTTTTTTTACTGCGCCACGCCGACCTCTGTGGCCGTCTGGAAACTTGGATCGCAGACGTCGGTTGCCACCGGCGGACCGCTTGGTGGGCCACTAAGCGGACCGATTGGTGGGCCATCCTGCGGACCGATTGGTGGGCCGTCCTTCGGACCGATTGGTGGGCCGTCCTTCGGACCGATTGGTGGGCTGCTCGGCTGACCGATTGGTGTGCCGTCCTGCGGACCGATTGGTGGGCCGCTAGGCTGACTGATTGGTGGGCCGCTTGGCTGACCGGTTGGTGGGACGCTAGGCTGACCGATTGGTGGGCCGCTAGGCTGGCCGATTGGTGGGCCGTCCTGCGGACCGATTGGTGGGCCGCTCGGCTGACCGGTTGGTGGGCCGCTAGGCTGACCGGTTGGTGGGCCGCTTGGTGGATTACCGTATGTCGGCGGATAAGGGCCATACGGAGCCCCATACGGGGGATAATATCCATTTTGGGGTGGTGGAGGCCAATAGGGGGCAGGCGGCCAATACCCTGGCTGCCTATTGAACCACTGTCCCTGAAAAAGGAAAACAAATATTTAATAAAAATTTGATAAACTTAAGAGAAAGAATTTAACATTTTAAAAACTTACCCTGCCAGCAGCTCCTCCCCGCCGATTACCCCGCTGGAACCTCCTCTTTCTGCTGAATATAGCTTTTAGCACTGCCTGAAATTTATAAAAAAGTTATAAAATTAACAAATAAATAAAAAACTAATAAATTATTCATTATTAAAAAACAACGAAAAAAAACTTCAAACACTTACCACTGCGTCTCGCTCCATTTTGCAAATGACGTTTGAAATGCAAAATCCAGCATATAAAACTTTTTCACCACTGATAAAAATAGTGGAATGAAACAACGGTTTTAACTGTAAAAGAAGCAAAACTTGAACAGTGTTGACAGTGTTTGCAAGTGTTTTAAATTAAAATTATTTAAATTGTGTTTTATTTAATATAAATATATATTGAAACACAATATAATTAAAAAAAGTTTAAGTGAAGTGTGAAAAAACATTTTAAGGTATGTACTTATTCATTTATTAATATTTTAGTTGTAAAGTGCATTTTTTTATGAAATGGGTACTATACCAAATAGGGTATTCAGAGACTGAACCCGTAAACCGGTTTTGATATTTTAAAAACCGGTTTCGAATAATTTTGGGCTAAAATGTAGTTTAGCCAAGTTGATCCGGAAGAAGTCAAGAATACCAACGCTGCTGAAAGTTAAAAGATAAAAATCATGAGGTAATAGCCCTTTTTAGACAACAAATTTTGTCAGTATTAATAAAATAATTTGAATTTACATTAATTCGAATATTTAACTAAAACGCCGAAATAGTAAATTTCAGACTTATACCTACATATTCAGTTCAAAAAATAAAATTACTTAAAAATAATTGTATTTCTTTCCTATTTGGACGGAACTTTTTTCTTTTAGATATCAAAATGCGTGACTTACTTAAGCTTAAAAATATCATAGAAGATGAGCTTAGAAATGGCCTTGTACCGACAAACGTAACAGGTGAAATCTACGAAGGTATTATTAACAAATATAATACAAATATGTCGGTATTTTCCAGAATTAGAAATATTAAAAAAAATAGAAAAATGATTTTAAGCAATGTGAGTTTTGGTCACACACCAATATTTTTGAGTAAGTTAATTTATGTTATTAATTTTAGATAATGAGATGTTTTCGACGAAATATAGAAGAAAATAACGGTTCGGAAATGCCACAGGTAATTCTAAGAAATACTAATCTAATTTAAGTTTCAACAACGTTTTTTTTAACAATTACGCACATATATATGTAGATTGAAGCAACTGCACTGTCATTAGCCAGTCAGCATCGAGTTCTTAATGAGAATGAGGAAAATGCTTTATATGTCCTGCAAAACTTCGAAAGAATTTTTATGGACGAAATTAATTTGAAAGAAAATATAAATATTAGCATTGAAGAAATGAAAGAAATTGCACCCGCATTAAGAACCCAGCATAGAGTTCTTAATGATGATGAGAAATGTGCTTTATATGTCCTGCAAAACTTCGAAAGAATTGTTATGGACGAAATTATTCTAAAAGAAAATATAATCGTTAGCGTCGATGAAATTTGCGACCGAGATATATTGCAAAATATTTCCTTAAACGATCAATCATCCGAATTAGGAGCTGTCGGTATCGAAGAAATTGGAACTGATGATATCAGCCAAATTCTCTTCATGGAAGATTTAACGCTGGAAGAGTTAGAGCTCATTTTGAATGCGAATGAAACGCCTGTCTTAGACAATTTGAATAATTTATATGATGGCATCGATACAAACTTACGGACAGAGAAAAAATTTCAGAATGAAATGGTATTCAGCATAAATATTCATATATGCATACGTTTTTAACATTGGTTTTCCGTTTCAGAAAAGCGAGAGCACAATTTTAGGAAATAATGACAAAACTGGTAATTGCAATCATTTTTTGAAATACTAATTACAATTTAATATAAAATATTTGTCCTACTAATGATTTTAATAAAGTGAAATTTTCCAATTTCTTTCCATTGCAGCTCAACAACACGAAAAAATAAGCATAACGCAAATTGAATGTATTTTAAGCAAATTTGTTACTGATCTAAAAGGTATGTTTCAAGATAGCTTTAAACAAATGGGCAATGCCTTTGCTGCAAAAATTAATAATATTAATTATGCATCATGCGAAAATTTAGAATCAATTTCAATAAAAATTGATTCTATATTAAATGAAATTTCCCGAAAAACAAAACATACTACAAATCTAGGCGATGAAGTAGATGTTAAAGAAAATGATGCTCTAGGTAATACTAATATTGATTATGCATCACGCGATAATATAGAATCAATTTCAATAAAAAGTGATTCTATATTAAACGAAATTTCGCAAAAAACAAAACATACTACAAATTTAGGCGATGAAGTAGATGTTAAAGAAAATTATATTGTAGATAATAATAATATTCAATATCTATCATGCGTTAATTTAGAATCTATTTCAATAAAAAGTAATTCGGGAAATGTAAAAGATAGCAGTGATATATATATAAATGAAACTTCGGAAAATGCTTTAAATAGTAGCAGCGCTACCCTAGGAGCTTTCGAAGAAACAATGTGTATTTTTACTACCTATCGATTGAGGGTAGTGCCATGGTGGCACGCGATCTAGTTTAGGAGTTATAGGCTGACAACTGATGTTGCATATTTACGCTTTTTCAAACTTCGCGGCGCTATAACTTTTTTCAGCAAGTCTCGCCAAGATTGACAACCGTGGCAAACAATGTGTATTTTTAATACCTATTGATTGAGGGTAGCGCCATGGTGGCACGCGATCTAGTTTAGGAGTTATAGGCTGACAACTGATGTTACATATTTTGCAATTTTCAAACTTCGCGGCGCTATAACTTTTTTCAGCAAGTCTCGCCAAGATTGACAACCGTGGCAAACAATGTGTATTTTTAATACCTATCGATTGAGGGTAGTGTCATGGTGGCACGCGATCTAGTTTATGAGTTAGAGGCTGACAACTGATGTTGCATATTTTGCGCTTTTTCAAACTTCGCGGCGCTATAACTTTTTTCAGCAAGTCTCGCCAAGATTGACAACCGTGTCAAACAATGTGTATTTTTAATACCTATCGATTGAGGGTAGTGCCATGGTGGCACGCGGTCTAGTTTAGGAGTTATAGGCTGACAACTGATGTTGCATATTTTGCGCTTTTTCAAACTTCGCGGCGCTATAACTTTTTTCAGCAAGTCTCGCCAAGATTGACAACCGTGGCAAACAATGTGTATTTTGAATACCTATCGATTGAGGGTAATGTCATGGTGGCACGCGATCTAGTTTATGAGTTAGAGGCTGACAACTGATGTTGCATATTTACGCTTTTTCAAACTTCGCGGCGCTATAACTTTTTTCAGCAAGTCTCGCCAAGATTGACAACCGTGGCAAACAATGTGTATTTTTAATACCTATCGATTGAGGGTAGTGTCATGGTGGCACGCGATCTAGTTTATGAGTTAGAGGCTGACAACTGATGTTGCATATTTTGCGCTTTTTCAAACTTCGCGGCGCTATAACTTTTTTCAGCAAGTCTCGCCAAGATTGACAACCGTGTCAAACAATGTGTATTTTTAATACCTATCGATTGAGGGTAGTGCCATGGTGGCACGCGATCTAGTTTATGAGTTAGAGGCTGACAACTGATGTTGCATATTTACGCTTTTTCAAACTTCGCGGCGCTATAACTTTTTTCAGCAAGTCTCGCCAAGATTGACAACCGTGGCAAACAATGTGTATTTTTAATACCTATCGATTGAGGGTAGTGTCTTGGTGGCACGCGATCTAGTTTATGAGTTAGAGGCTGACAACTGATGTTGCATATTTTGCGCTTTTTCAAACTTCGCGGCGCTATAACTTTTTTCAGCAAGTCTCGCCAAGATTGACAACCGTGTCAAACAATGTGTATTTTTAATACCTATCGATTGAGGGTAGTGCCATGGTGGCACGCGGTCTAGTTTAGGAGTTATAGGCTGACAACTGATGTTGCATATTTTGCGCTTTTTCAAACTTCGCGGCGCTATAACTTTTTTCAGCAAGTCTCGCCAAGATTGACAACCGTGGCAAACAATGTGTATTTTGAATACCTATCGATTGAGGGTAATGTCATGGTGGCACGCGATCTAGTTTATGAGTTAGAGGCTGACAACTGATGTTGCATATTTACGCTTTTTCAAACTTCGCGGCGCTATAACTTTTTTCAGCAAGTCTCGCCAAGATTGACAACCGTGGCAAACAATGTGTATTTTTAATACCTATCGATTGAGGGTAGTGCCATGGTGGCACGCGGTCTAGTTTAGGAGTTATAGGCTGACAACTGATGTTGCATATTTTGCGCTTTTTCAAACTTCGCGGCGCTATAACTTTTTTCAGCAAGTCTCGCCAAGATTGACAACCGTGGCAAACAATGTGTATTTTGAATACCTATCGATTGAGGGTAATGTCATGGTGGCACGCGATCTAGTTTATGAGTTAGAGGCTGACAACTGATGTTGCATATTTACGCTTTTTCAAACTTCGCGGCGCTATAACTTTTTTCAGCAAGTCTCGCCAAGATTGACAACCGTGGCAAACAATGTGTATTTTGAATACCTATCGATTGAGGGTAGTGTCATGGTGGCACGCGATCTAGTTTATGAGTTAGAGGCTGACAACTGATGTTGCATATTTACGCTTTTTCAAACTTCGCGGCGCTATAACTTTTTTCAGCAAGTCTCGCCAAGATTGACAACCGTGGCAAACAATGTGTATTTTTAATACCTATCGATTGAGGGTAGTGTCATGGTGGCACGCGATCTAGTTTATGAGTTAGAGGCTGACAACTGATGTTGCATATTTTGCGCTTTTTCAAACTTCGCGGCGCTATAACTTTTTTCAGCAAGTCTCGCCAAGATTGACAACCGTGTCAAACAATGTGTATTTTTAATACCTATCGATTGAGGGTAGTGCCATGGTGGCACGCGGTCTAGTTTAGGAGTTATAGGCTGACAACTGATGTTGCATATTTTGCGCTTTTTCAAACTTCGCGGCGCTATAACTTTTTTCAGCAAGTCTCGCCAAGATTGACAACCGTGGCAAACAATGTGTATTTTGAATACCTATCGATTGAGGGTAATGTCATGGTGGCACGCGATCTAGTTTATGAGTTAGAGGCTGACAACTGATGTTGCATATTTACGCTTTTTCAAACTTCGCGGCGCTATAACTTTTTTCAGCAAGTCTCGCCAAGATTGACAACCGTGGCAAACAATGTGTATTTTTAATACCTATCGATTGAGGGTAGTGTCATGGTGGCACGCGATCTAGTTTATGAGTTAGAGGCTGACAACTGATGTTGCATATTTTGCGCTTTTTCAAACTTCGCGGCGCTATAACTTTTTTCAGCAAGTCTCGCCAAGATTGACAACCGTGTCAAACAATGTGTATTTTTAATACCTATCGATTGAGGGTAGTGTCATGGTGGCACGCAAACTAGTTTAGGAGTTATAGGCTGACAACTAAAATTTGACCTAATTATATAGTAAGCACGTGCTACACATACATTCATACGTGCTCACATATATGGAAAACTTGCTAAAATCTAGAAAGATACTGCATTATCATACACACATACATTCTTAGAAATCACACGTGTTGAAAAACTTGCTGTTTACGGCATTATCAAACTTGTTTTCTTCACGGCTATAACAAGCACACCATCTGTTTTCTTTATCTCCTTGTACATGATACAATAATACAGTTATGCACTAGTCACTGTATTATCATACTACTCCTGCACTACCGGTAAATACAGTGAACTAAAAAACAATTACAGTAAAATTCGCTTATAGTCCACTACCTCATTTGCACCCTTTTTGTGGACTATAAGTCGAATTGGACTATATCTTGATTTTTATATAAGCCAATTTGTGTCTTATATGCGAATCCCCATATATTTATTTCTTTTAACAAAGAAAAATAAAACTAACGCTAAGATATTACTTCCTTATTTACTCAATTCACAAATATTGCAATTAAGATTGCTAAAATAAAAACAATTTCTACTTCAATATCAGTAATATTTTCATCAAATTATGATTACACAATATATTATTTTTGACTTTTGCATTTTGGATTATATCTTCTATAACTTGCATATAAGTATTTAAGATATTTTAAGCCAAATCTTGGTGGCATATAAGCGAAAATGGACTGTAGGAGAATTGGACTAAATAAAAAATACTTTGCAGGTATTTTACTTATAGATGACAGAAAAACTAACATTTTGGAATATATCGCTAATTCTACTATAAGCGGTGTGGCTTATAAACGAATTATACTGTAAACTAAATAAAAGTTTACATATCATATTATTAAAAAAAACAGATGTATAAAACTAAGTTAAGGAGCCAAGCTAAAACTAAATCTAACAAAAATAAAAATATCACCTCTTCCAAAAATATGGAATTTGTAAATTCTCCTGCACAGAAGCGATTACGAGATGTCTTACATTCGTCGCTAAATGAGAATACGCCCAATTCTGCTCGATTATCTAATATTGAGTCTGCTCGTCTAGCAAATATTGAGTCTCCTTAAGTTCATGCAAATCATAGACAAGAGGTTTGAAAAATTGGCAGAGCAATTGCAATCTGCAATAAAAAATATGTTTCACGAATGTGAGGAACGTCTTCTGAATAAGAGGTTAAATAGTGCCAAAGCAGATTTAGATAATTTAATTGAAAGAGTAGTTGTCTTAGAAAGCAATATTTATAGTATTGGGAGCACACAAACTGCTAAAGTCATTGCACTCACAAATGAAACGGAAGACCTAAAACAAGAAATAATTTATCTAAAAGATGTTGCCAGAAAACATGACAATTCTATCGTTGCTAATGACATACGCATAGTTGGTATACCAGAACAACAAAACGAGAACCTCTTCGATTTATTTTAAAAAATATGCCAACATGTTAATATTCACCCTCCTGAAATTAAATCTATCTTCCGGGTTAAAATCATGAGGAGCTTCTGAGGAGGCATTGTTAATCCTAATAACAATAAGACAAAGACAGATCCACCGACTGTTGTTAAGTTTAAATCGCCTTATGAGCGCAACTTCTTTCTTAGGTCTATTACTTCCTTCATCAAGATCAGAAAAGATGTTTTGCGCTTAAATATAATAGGATTTGATAGCACCGTTCCTTTCTATATCAACGAAAATCTCACTCCCGAAAACCACCGTATCTTTAATTGGCACATCGTTTAAAAAAGCGAAGGTTGATACTGGCTGCATTTATAAACCGGGGACTAGTTTATATTAAACAACACGAACACGACGAGCCGAGATGCATCAATGATTTTAACATACTGAACAAGATGTTTCGTGATAATTCCAATGGAGAATAGCAAGGACAACAAAATTGTAATTCCTCAAACCAATAAAAACTTTTTATTGTGTTAATTTTATTTTTAATTATAATTTATTTAGTTTTAATTAATTTGTCGAAATTTCTGCTGGCTTATGTGAATTTGCCACTACAATCATAAAGTTAGTAATTGCTGGCATTGCTCCGCTAATCCTGAATAATACTTATCAGTTCTCAAGCTGATGATCAGGTTCTAGGGATATTCTTTATAATTTAATACGTATCTTTTCCAGCCAAACTGCGGGCCTCAACATAGTATGCCATATAAATGCTCAGAGCCTTAATAATAAAATAGATAAATTTCGTTATATATTTGTTGGATCTCAGAAACTTGGTTTCCTTGCTATTCTCATGATAATATTTATAAACTAAATGGTGGTGGAGTTGCAATTTATGGTAGAATGCCAATTCACTGTAAACTTATGTGTAAAAACGTTGTTAGCGGTGATAATATCTTAGAACCTGAGTACTTGTTTCTTGAAATATTTATAGACCTAACAAAAATGTTGATATTGAGCCGTTGATGAACATTTTATCTGCTCTTACTCTTGATTATTCTGACGTTGTTTTAACTGTTGACTTTAATTCAAATATTTTAGTGGATAAAAGATTAGTGGAAGATATGAGTGCTATAGGTTTGAGTCTCAGTAACAAAAGTATGCCTACGCATTTTACATCTTCTTCTGCAACGTTACTAGATCTCTTCTTTACTGATGACCTTTCACGTCTGCTACTATACGACCAACTGTCCACATCACTTTTTTCGCGACATGATCTAATCTTTATGGTCTACGACTTTAAACTATCTTCGGAAGTTGAAAAATAACCTTTCGTGATTGCAAAAACATTGACGTTCTATCTCTGGAACATGAATTGAGCATGCTACCTTGGAACCTGGTCTTCACCATGCCTACTGTGGATGAAAATTGTCATATTTACATAACAACATTCAGAGTCTATATGAAAAATATGTTATGATAAAAACAAAAATCTTGCGTGCTAATGAAAAGCCATGGTTCTCTAATGAAATCAAAGTTTCAATTAATGAGAGGAACAAAGCCTATGAACGCTGGAAAAGATTCAGAACACCAGAACTCAAACAAATTTTTAAAGATCTTAGGAGGGAAAAGATAAAGATCGCCAAATGTAAATTCTATGAAGACAAATTTAGATCTGCTTTATCTTCGAAAAGAAAATAGAGAGAAATTCGAGACATGGGTGTTATAAGCAATGATGCCACTTCTGATTGTCCCATAGATGTGAACCAATTAAATTCTGAATTCTCAAACATTCCAATGCCCAATTCTAATATCAGCTACTATAGCATCAACAATACCAGCTGCCATGAAAATTGCATAGGATTTCAGTTTGCTAACGTCATCACCGAAGATGTTTACGATTCCTTTTTGAGTATTAAATCTGACTCGATTGGTTCTGATAAAATACATCCAAAATTTTTAAAGAGTGTTATAAATTATATTATATATCTCATTTGTTTAACACAATAATTACAAAATCAGAATTTCCTTCAATGCGGAAGCACGCTAAAATAATACCGATTCCTAAGCCTGATAAAACATATAGACCTATTGCAATACTTCCATATCTGTCTAAGGCACTTGAACGTTTAGTACACACGCAGATCAATCAATATTTGAATAATAATTCTTTGCTAACCAGCAGACAATCAGGATTTCGGCCAAAAACATAGCTGTGTCACAGCATTAATTGATGTCGCTGAGCAGCTAAGGTCAAAAACAGATAAAAACATGATATCATTTCTGGTACTTCTTGATCATTCAATTGATACCGTTGAACATCAAATCCTTTGTCATAAGCTAAAAAATACATTTAACTTTTCTTCATCTGCTGCAAAGTTGCTTTACTCGTACCTTTGTCAGTCAGTTCATCATGGTGATATGAAATCTGCAAGCTGGCTAGTGAAACGAGGTGTTCCGCAAGGTTCGATTCATGGTCCTCTGTTATACACAATATATTCTAATGACCTGCCCTCTCAAATAGAACACTGCGGAATTCACATCTACGCAGATGACGTCCAACTCTACATTAGTTGCCATCAGACTAACATCAACAATTGCATTCTTAAACTAAATAATGCTCTTGATAATGTGTACAAATGGGCTACAGCTAATGGCCTTTGTTTGAATGCAAGAAAATCAAAAGCTATTGTAATTGGCAAGATGAACAGCTTGCCTAAGTATCGTTCGAAAACTTTCTAAAATATCGTACACTCATATTTTTACATAAAGTTATTTATACAAAACATCCTACATATCTTTATAATAGGTTGCAATTTACAAGATCTAATAGAGGTTACAAAATAAACACCGTGAGGTACCACAAACTAGTGTCTGAAAGGAATTTTTATATTAATGCTATTCAATTATGGAACCAACTTTTGTCAAACATTCAACTGTTAAGCTATGCAAAGCAATTTAAATTCGCAATTAACACTCATATGCAATAGATCAGTATGTGTGAATTCATTAGATAAAAATAAATGTTTAAATAATAATATAATATGTTTAGAATATTTAATAATTATTTATGTAAACCCAGTAGATTAATTATATATATATTTTTTGTAACTTGAAAACAAATATGCCATTATCTACCCAGTACTGTTAAATAAGATTGATATTCTTGTTGTACTGTATTTTTATAATGTGCCCGACCGCTTCGAGCGATTAAAATTCGCTTTATTACTACAAGGTGTCTGTAAAATATAATAAAATCTTTACAAATTGTTTCCCGTTATGCAAAATAAACAGTGCTACCAACGTTAAAAAACAAAAACATCTTCCTAATTTATATTCGTAAAATGGGGTATATTTTCGTTTTTTTTCTATTTTAACTTAAAAATGAGATATTTTATTGTGGTAAAAAGTACCCTATGTTTGAATCAGGACTCTGAAGTACCTCCATACCAAATTTTATGAAAATCCAATTAGTGGTTTTTGCGTGAAGCGTGTTCGGACAGACAGACGGACAGACAGACAAAAATTCCAAAATTTGGTGTTTTGTTCTCTACATCGATTACTGTTTACGCTATCATAAAAATTTTCTAAAAATATTTCATGTACAGACACGCTCCTTTTACAGCTTCATTATATGTATAGATAAATGAATAAAATAAAAATACATTCATATATACATACATCCATACACAACACAAATTGATTGCTTAGGGGACATTCACATATTGCGTAACGCTTCAGGGGGGGTTAAGGACTAGTTACGGATTATATACTTTATACTGAAAATTTTGTAAAAAACGTTACGAATGGTGGGGGGTGTAAAACTTTCGAAAATAGCGTTACGTAATATGTGAATAGGCCCTTATACCATCGGACGAAAATGGCGCATATCTTAATTGCATTTTGAAAGTGGAATGTCCGTTTACCCTATTTCTGGATCCATGACACGTAGTAAGACATCTTTCATGAGTGATAACTGCTGTTATTTAAAAAAAAATTTCTTCAGAAAATTTTCTAATACATAAAATTTCATTTAATTTTTTTGTCATATTTGAAGTTTTACATTATAATTTCTTTTACAAATTTTAATTTGAAATAATTTAAATGTGATTAAAGCTACAAAATAATGAGTGTAGGAAGTTGTTCAAATATGATTTTGAATGGTAAGTTTTTGTTGGGATAAACTTTAAACTCGAAAAAGCGGGATACAAATTTTAGGCGGGAACGAACTCTTAAAAACGGAATAGTCCCGCCTAAAGCGTAGTATGCAGTTCTCACTGAAATTCATGTTTGGAGTTTTGCATTTATTTCTACACTGAAAAATAATCGTGAAGAATTCTATACAGAATTTTGTTTCCATACACACAAATTTATATATTTTTTAATTTACAACACACAAAAACACACAAAATTATCTTTGAAATAAAGCCCGAAAAAAGTATACTTAGTATAGTTTTTGATCGTAATGGAGCAATTTAAAATTATAGTTTTTGGTAGAAGGTCTAAGAATATACTTTTTTAAACTTGTAATGCCTGTGACTCTATACATTTTTTATACGATCGGCACAATCTGTGTATTGAATGAAAGAATAGAGAGATATCTATACAACAGTGTGCAATTTATTTTATTTAGCCGTTAAAAATAAAATGCAACCTTTTTTTGCTATTCGAAATTGAAATTTGCAAAAAAAAAAAATCTGACGCTCCACCCTATTGTGAAATCGCCTAATTATACAATATTGTATTTTTGTTGTTGGTAATTTTAATTAGATATGTGCGCGTGTGTGCGTTTTCGCTCACGATCACGCACCATCATGAAAAAAATATTTTTTTCACGCACGCTCACACACAGCAAATTTTAAGACTCACAATCACGCACGCTCACGAACCACTTTCATTTTATCACGCGCGCTCACGCACGACAAAAGCTTAAGCGTTCACGATATTTATTTGTTTTATATCCCACAAAAATACAAATCGAACATTAAAGTTTTAATAAATTGTTAGTGTTCATATGAAAACAAGTTTTTGAAATAATATCCATGGGGATTCTCATTGTGAGTGTACATTTTGAGTTTTCATTTTCTTTTTTTAACTTTACCAATTTAATTAATAGTAATATGAGAAGGTGTTATAGTTTTCGCCTCATTCAATGGATCCTAATATAAAATAACATTTTTGAATTTTTTTTTTAATGTTTGTGGACTGAGCGTTACATTTGCTTTCACGGTTGTTCTGGGAATGACTTTTTGAAATCAAACCAGAAATTTCTGAACGGATAATGCTCTCCATATCGTTTCTGCCCTTCCGCTGCTGTTAACTTTTTTTACCACCCTAAAATTTATAGATAATTATATTTAAGAATTTTGTTAACGTAATGCTCAATATATTTTCTTACGAATTTAATATTTTTTAGAACCCACTATATTTTGAATTTAAAACAATACAAGTGTATAATCTTCGATAAGTTTTAACATAAACTCCTTATTTACATTTGGTACGATTTTCCGTTATCCCACGTCAAATTTGGTTTGTAAACAGACCGGTTTCAGCTATGTGCCATCTTCAGTGTTCTTTTGAACACTAAATCGTTTTTCTGTTGTACGTTGTTTCTTTTATAATTCGTTTGTATACCTTACTTCCTTCCTTATTTACACACTAAGAAATTTCAATTAAATTAAAAAACTACAATACATTATTATTGATTGATGAAACTTTTTGCAATTTAAACTAGGGATGTAACGATACGCCGTTTTGCCGATCCGATACCGATATTTAAAAATAAATATCGCCGATACCGATTCCGATACCGATACGAATATTGAAATTGAGTTTAAGTTTAGATTAACAAAACTCAAGCGCAATTTTTTAAGAGAATATTTAAAATTGATAAAACATTGGAAGTAATTTTTAAGGAGCTACATTTTCTTTGCTTAGTAGAAAAGCAAGAAAAATTTTTAATTCCTTTATAATTTTAAAAAATACAAGCCATGCTTTTTAAAAAATCGATTTTTTTAAAGGACATTTATCAACTAATATTTTTCTAAATAACTTAATAGCTTAATTATTAAAAGACTTCTAAGTTTATATTTATTCACTTAAATTTACATGAAAATACAGTTCTGAGTTTAAATTCGCATAAAAAAATTGTGCAAATGGGTAATTTTTTATCCTTTTTTCCTTGAGGAAAAATCATTATAGAATACCGAAAAAGAAATTTATCCTAGCATCGCTTCCACCGAATTGGTAATCGAAAAACAGAACTTCTTGCGATGGCAAGGATATGTAAAACTAGTTAGAAATTATCCAAATTTGCAATACTTCCAGATCGCGAATTCTACATTTTCATGACTTCTTTGGAGTATCTTTTTTTTTGCTGGAATAAGATTTATAAAACAACGACTTGAACTTGAATTCATGGTAAAATTAACAAAAAATAAATAATTTTTTTTACAAAACAACAGCATAAAATATTATTAATTTTTAAAATTGATATTTATAAGATTAAAAAAATAACGAAGTGAATTTAATTCATGGTAAAATCGAACAAAAATAAATTATTTGTTAAAAAAAACTCTGAAAAAATGTTTAAAAGTATCGTCGTATCGACAGTAAAATATCGCCGATACCGATGTATCGGAAAATCTGAAGTATCGCCGATATATGGGTATCGGTATCGGTATTCGTTACATCCCTAATTTAAACTATTTAACAAAGTTCGCAAAACTTTTAAATATTTAGAAGTGCAACCCTACGCTCTTATTTTATTAATTAAATTGAAAATTGAAGCATGCTAAAAACGAGTAACGCTCAATACACATAACTGCGAACTACAACAATTTCTTAAAAAAGTTATAATTCCTATTATTTTTCAAATATTTGATGCAAAAAACCATACAATTCCGATACATCAGTTTGTATGAAGAGAGTATAAACAGTATTTTCGTTCTTTATTTTTAACACATAATCGTCCGTGTTACATTAAAAAAGCTTATGTACCTTTATTTATATATTAAATAATATATTAAATCATGCTGGAGTAGATTTCATTTTAAAAAGTATGCGTTTATTGTATTCAATATTTTCAAAGCCATTAACCCATTATGAGTGAAATAGAATTTTAAGCATTTTTCGCCTGCCTTTTTACGTAAAAACACCGGTATCTTAAAGACTGGACAATATAGCGGTACTCAATATTTTATTTTACAGGGAACCTTCCATGCTTTCATTTGGTGTATATTTGTAAGCTGTCATTTATTAAATATGAAAGTTATGTAACTTCTAATATTAGTTTATGTACCAGATTTGCAAAATATTTCGTAAAAATTCGTATTACACAGAATCTTTAGTAAGTGACGCGGTGGTGCGAAATATCATAGAAGACAAAATATTTGTGTCCGATATTTCAGTAAATAAGCGATATATCGTATTTCAAACGTTTTGACATATTTTTCCTGATGTCAGATATGTCGGCATAAAAGGTTCACTGGGTTTCTTTTGCTGTCGACACACGTACTTTCGGTCCGAAATAGGGCAGAAAGTCTGCACAAGATGCCGAATTCGTATTCGAAGACGGTCCATACGAGTGGTTTACAAGAAGACGGACCTCTTTGTCTAAGAACCTTTTAAGGACATGTCGCAGAAAATTCGGATCTAAAATTAGAAACTTATCAGAACTGTCGTATAAATTTCGCAAATTAAATCAAAATATTGTAGGAGTAAAAAAGACATTTTTTTCAGCAAGCTACGAAATGTAATTTCGTGATTGCGTGAAAATTACATTTTTAAAATCACGCACGGTACTTAATTTGTAAATCACGCTCACGCCCGATTGCGTGATTATTTTTTAATTTAATCACGATCACGAGTGAATCACGCCTGACACGAAAAATTCACTACATTTGCACATCTCAAATTTTCATACAAAAATGCGTTATAATTATACGATTGAATTTTATCTGTTCTTCAAATAGTTATATTGAGGCCAGGTCTGGGAATATTCTATTTGTTAGATTAATTTGTAAAAATCTTTTATATATGTGATAAGTAACACCAGAAAATACATTCTTCTTAATGATAAATATATAATTGATTCATTTCAATTTAATTTTTAAACTATTTTAATCAAAATTGCTTGTCGCGAAAAAAGTTATTCTATTTGGCGTCAAATGAAAAGTCACATGCATGGTTTCATTTCGTAGTATCAAATCAAGGTGAATTAATACCAGGTGGCTTCGAGAGATCAGGAGACTACGAATTGTTTACCATATTTGAACTGCCAACCGTGTTAATGTATCGGTTTTCTTGGCCGTGCAGAATTTATATTTGGAATGTCAAAAAGCTGATATATTAACACTGCTGATAGTTCATATATAGAAACATTTTCTTAGTCACCTGATCTCTCGAGACCACCTGGTATTAATTCGCCTTGCCTTGGTATTAATTAAATTGACATTTAAGATACGACTAAATAACGATACAACAAATTTGTCTGTTCACAAGCACATAAACAAGTGTCGTCTTTTTTTAAACGATAAAGCTTGTGAATTGAACAACTATTTTTAACACTCATGACATTTTTAATCTAATTTTTATTATTTAAACTAATTCAAAAATGTTCAATGCAGATCTTGGTGTCTTGAAGATAGTGTTTACAATTATCAGCCTTTATGTAGTGTTTTAATCGGGATTTTGCTACTACAAGCTCTACCTTGAGGGACCTTTGTGTCATGCAGAGTATATCCGCTGATTTTAAAAAAGCTTCTAGCCGTCAAGCGATAAGCATAACATCAATTTGTGTATCCATCATGAAGTATTCGAGCTCATTTTTGTGTTTGCGGATGCCGTTTGCGTTCCAGAAACAAATTTTTGAGTTCATGGTTTGTTTAATGCAGCCTGCAATAATGTAGACTGCATTTTCAACATTTCCTGCATCATGCTGGTCATGTTGGTTGTAAAAAAAATTTATTGTTTGAATTAAATTATCTATTGAAGCCTCAATTCGATCAAAATTGAAAGCAGTGTTATCGTTGGCAAGAGGCCGTTTTTGAAATATGGGCTGGTAAGACTTCAACGCGTTTGCGTGTGTTTTAAATTTGATGAAATATTTTTCGCATATCATCATCAATTTGAAATGAAACACGACTGTTTGCTAGATAAATATTCTTGAAAAAATTATCAAAAAATATGTTAGCATCTGCCTTATGTGCATTCCTCCCTGTCTCATCGACGACTAAAGAAAAGAGGGTAAGAATGCGTGTGAATGCTCTCAGCACAGTTGTGCTATGAAACGCCGACCAATGAGTTAAATAGATTGATTCATCAAGCTAAGAACGCGTGCAACTTCTGCGTCTGAATAAGGCAGAAACAAAAGTTTGATGGCAATATTTGCTAATGAATCAAACAGGCCAAACTGATTCAACGCGTGGAAATACATATAATAAGGTGGGTCTGATCAAATAAACAAACGATTTTTTTTCTTTTATATTTTGTATCTGATTGCAAACCATGTTTTTTTTTGCTATTGTTGCCTTCTTTGCTACTTACACTACGACTTCCATATCTCGCGATTGGTAAAATTTTCAGCAATAATTTTTTAACATGTAGTTAAATAAAGCATTTAGAGCTCACAGCAAACATTTCAGAAAAAATAAAAAAATTTAGTTGGTTTTTTTATACGGAACAGAAGGCATTATATTTGTCTTGTGCAAAATCACAACTTTTAAGCTGCTTAGTGAACAATCGATGAATAAACGGCAATCATCTTTTTTATAGGTTAACCCTATCGTCTCCATTAACTTCTCAATATCATTCACATTGAAGAACTTTTCTAACTCTTTTTGGCGTTTTCGATATGCTGTTACTTTGGTACCTTTCGCCAGCAAATTATTTCCTTTCAAAAATGAAGCCAGTATTTCTGATTTTTTCTGATTTGAACACAAATTTGCAACAATTGCATCCAATTGCTTTTGTGTCACTAGGATTGGGTCCTTTGATGTTTCATAGGATGTACCTTCACCAGGGTCGTATTCTGAGAAGAAATCCATGGATGTAGCAGCGGCGGTTGTAGTACTCATATCTGTTTGAAGATCAATACTTCGGTATATTAGTACTGGAACGAATTCTAAGTGCGGTAATGGTAATTGGACACTTGGCACTGCTACATAAGTTTTATTCTTTGCTTTCCTTCTATTCAAAGTTTTATGGTAGTTGATACATCCATAGCAATTTTCTTCTTGATGCGGGCTGTTGTTTAACCACATCATTGATATACCAAAAGGCATAGCCTTCTTCTTTCCACTTTTCCATTGCATAAGAGTTGAATAGCAATTAAAGCAAACTTTTTTAGGGACATAGTTTACGTCAGTGATAAACTCTTGCGAGAAATATTGTTCATAGGCTTCCAAAAAAAAATCACTCGCATTGCCACATTATGCATCGCTTACTATGAAACGTCCAGAAACATTACAAAAATGGTCCATTTTACATTTTAGTTCCGACATTTTTAATACAATATATACAATGTTTTTTTCTTATTTTATGAAACCGATGCACTTAACTTAAATCACTCACAAAATGAAATAAGTTCCAAAAAAATTAATAGTGAATTTTATCACGACCAAGCGAAAATTAAAAGACATCAGCTTGGGCTGAGTTCCGAGTCTTAATTGAATCTTTGTTTTTTAAATTAGTTCGCTTGTACGAAATAAAAAAAATCGCTGTTGTTGGTATGAAAACACCTATGAAGAAGACGAAGACGAGGAAGACAAAGAAGAAACTGAGAAGCATATTATAGATCAAACAGAAAGCAAAAAAAGGCTTAGTTTTGTGGAAAATATTTTCAAAAAGCATGAAAATAAAATAATTTTTCCAACACTTTACTTCATAAGCACAACAAAAATTTTCTAAAAAAATTGTTTAAAAAATTTTAATTGTTGCACAGATCTCTAGCATAATTTGGCTTTTACAGATTTAAAAAATATCAATTAGTCGACGAGTTATAGCCAAAAAGCCATATAAACAATATGCTGAAAATCGGCATTTGACTGCAAAGTTCGAAGGTCGATTAAAAAAAATTCGAACTAACATAAACAAACGTCGCGATACGGGTCTTCTAATTTAGCCTCTATTCTCACCCCTCACTCTCAGAATCGACCTAACTTTTGCTAGCTTGAATTTGTTCCACAGTGTATTCCAAAGCTTCGTTCCGTGCAGTTATTTAGAATTTTATCAGCAATTTAATGACGTGTTACAAAATAAAATGATGTGCTCAATAACAAAATGGCAAACAAAAAAATTTTATACAAAAAATTTGAAATTATAATTTCGAAGTGAAATATCTCTAAAACTATATGGTATAGAAAAATAATTGTTGGCAAATTTTAACTTTATTTGGTCTAGCAAAATCCAACGCGCTTAAAATTTTACAAATCGGTTAATATTTACGAGAGTTACAAGCCAGACAATGTGTTTCACACCCGAGGTAGCCGAATTTCAGCCCACGTAGCTCCGCCTCGGGTGCAGCTAAAGACTTAGAGAGACACGAATCTGAAAGAATGGCTTTTGGTCTCTAACCAGTTCAATTTTTATGCAAATCGATTTGGTATTTTAGAAGTTCCATACTTATTATAACTTTTTTAAATTTACACCACTGTGCACCGTCACAAATAAAAAGGAACATAAATGAAACAAAAAAAGCACCGAGCACTAACATGAAAAATGTTCGCGTCGTAAAGTTGAAAAAGCACTAAAAACGGTGCGAAAAGCACAGAGTTGACTACTTTGATCTCGGGTATGAAAAACAGTTTTGCGGGATATGTCGACCATTATCGAGGCAGTATTCATTGCGGGGGTAGGCTCCTAATTCGGTAGCCAGTTTTTAAATGGAGGAGCATGGTAAACCAATATATCCGCCAAAATTCGTGGCTCCGCAGGCATGGCAAAAGTTTATTTTTGTGATTTATTGCCTTCATTTTTCAACAGATCTTAATGAAAGATGTGCGTGATGGTTTGTTTGAACTTTAGAAGTATTGTATCACCTATTAGCCCACGTTTTTGCTGGAAATTATTTTTTTAAAATAATTTTCCAGCATTTGTAGTCATTCTAGGGTCTTGGGCAGACTCATTATATTTTCGCCGAAGCCGATTCCAAAAGTAATAGACATGAATTCAACATGAATTCAACTCAAGGCATTGCTATACAGAGAATAAATTAGAAAAACTCTGAAGAAAAGGTAAGATTTGGGCTCTGGAACAGCAAAAATCAAATACATAAATTAAGATGTGAGACAAAATAACGTAGTATTTCAAGTTTTCTTATTTTTAAAGTATTTTAGTGTAAACTTTTGCAATAAATGCAAGAGACCACACAATGTGTATATTTACACGAAACATTCGAGCAGTTTTTACCCCTCTCATAACTTTGCTCCACTTAATCATAAAATAATGAAACCTAAAAGATAAGGTCTTCCTACAGAGATAACCTCATAGGTGAAATTTGAAAGCTCTACCGTAAAAGCTTCCTAAGATATTAAGGTGTAAAAAGTGCAAATTTAAATACATATTCAAGCTTACAGAGTTTGCCTAGAAATGAGACGGTATTGAACCTATCAAGAGCTTAATCCTTATTTTGGTCTCAGTACTTTTTACGGCCGAAATTTTTGGATTATATTCTTAAACCAGACACCTTTCTCTATAAAATGGTACCAACATTATTTTAATGCTTCTTTTGGTTTATGGATTCTTAAAGAAAAAATTATGCACTGCATAAAATAAACTAGAAGCCACTGTATGTCAAACTTATAAAAGTGTGCTAAAATTTTCATCTTATCTTGTTAAGTATTCAAATATGTACATCTATATCTATACATATGTATAATAAAACTGTAAAAAGGGCGTGTCTGTACATGGAACATTTTTTGAAAATTTTTATTGTGATGTAAACATTAATCAGTGTAGAGAACATAAAGCCAAATTTTGGAATTTTTGTCTGTCTGTCCGTCTGTCTGTCCGAACACGCTTCACGCAAAAGCCACCGAAGCAATTTTATTGAAATTTGGTATAGAGGTACTTTAGAGCATAGCTGTTAAATTTGGATTACGATTAGTAATCAATTACGATTACTTTTAAAAGTAATCGTAATGATTATTTAATCCACTAGTAGGAATTTTTTGATTACTAATTGATGACGATTACAAATAATCAAAATATAATCGGGATTATTTGGAATTACTTTTAAATAATCAAAAATAATCAAAAGTAATCAAAATATAATCCGATTACTTTTGATTATTTATGATTATTTTCAGAGTATATTGCACCCAGACACATTGAAAGGAAGGCTGCCAGTTTAGAGTTTCTAACCCCAAATTAGGGGAATTGTCATCACAAAAAAGGATGAAAATTTTTATTTGTGGCTTGGGGTTTCCATTGGGGTTATTAAAAAAATGCATCGGGGTTTTTGGAGAAATTCCTTAAGTTTCTTTCCATTTAACTATAATTAAAACTACTTCTTCTAAAATATTTTCGACATACATACATTTACTGAGAGACTTGGACCCCAGGTAAAGGACTAATCCCTAATAACACATAGCTCAGCCATATAGTTCAAACATAGAGCTTTAATGCAATTGATTTCATGCCAGATATTTACCGCTTGACTTTGGAGGCTGAGTAGCCTAGAGTATAGAGAGCTCTGACGATGGGATTGTGGTTAATCCCGAAAACATCGATGTTCAGTTCGACCCTTACAAAAGTCAAGAAATTGGTCTTTGTACTTTTCAATTGCCACATGCTTTGAAAAATTATTTCTCAATAAAAAAATTATTTAATTGTAAAAATTAAATTGAACGAAGCCTGAATAATAAATTTCTTTGGATAAAACTTATATAGTTCGACTAAATAAACACAACTTCATATTAATTTTATTTGAAAGTTTACTAACTCTCAGTTTGCCTGAACTTAAGTTTTATCTGAAAGTTCAACATTATCCTTAACATTTTATTGGTGCTTTACCAATACACTTCAACCATAATTTTGAAAAGTTACAAACCTCTTACCTTTTCACAGACATTCAAAAATCATTTGAGAATTTCAAAAGCGTAGTAGGTTTAGAAACTTATACAAATCACAACAAACGAATTATATTCGATATGAATATATTTTATTTTTCATATCGAATATAATTCGGAGTCAGCTCATCGAAATATATGTAGGTAGGAGGGTTTAGTTATATGTACAGTAGAGTGCTTAAAAATAATAATGTGAGTCCGATCACAGGGGAGATGTGTAAACATCTAGTTTTTTGTTTTCCTTATTTGGCTTTGTTTTAGTAAATTTCTTATTGAAAGTGCAAAAAATCTTTTTAAAAGTTATTAAAATTAAATATAATATCTGCCTACGATAAGAATGTACATACAACAATTAGTGAAAATTACTAGCTACTACTACTACTACTACTATTGCGCACTAGATGGTGTTAGTGTATTTCTATGCAGCTGTTAAGTTTCTCTGTACTTGTTGTTGTCCGTATGATTACACTAATACACTCATACACAGCACACACCGCGATATTACAATCTTACTGAAAATTTGTGATTGTATTGTGAAAAAGATTTTTATCCCCTAGCGTATAGATGTTTACACATCAAAAAAGTAAAAAAAATTATATACCCGTACAAAATAGTTGGAATTACCGCAGTTAAACAGCAAAATAACCAACAGGTAAAGGTAAACGCAGTCAATAAACCGTCAGCCAAATATCGCACCAAGCTCGGCAACAAATTCGGTAAAACCGAAAACCGGTTTTTTTAACCCCGGGTTCAAAAACCGAGACGAACCGGGTCATATATTGTCTAAATTTGTGTTGAAAATTTCTCCTTGTCTAAAATTGCATCGATTTTGTAGTTATTTTATCAGAGAAAAAACCTTTCAAATTAAACATATTTAGTCCAAGTGGAAAAAATTTAACATAAAGTATAATACGGCTATGGCTGACAGACTATCAGTCAGGAGGTCGTGGCTCAAACCTGTACTCAGCCATTCGTTTTTTTTTAGTAAAAAACATTTTGTTCAAAAATAATGCTTGTCTAATTTCATGTCGATAGTAATCGGTAAAGTGTTGCCGACTATTATCGACCTAATTTTCAACAAAAGCATTTTAGAGTGTAGAAACGTTAAGCATACTTTTGGAAAAATCAATATATCGTTAGCTGAAATACAAAATCACGTAACTACACTTTTTTAAACTTTATTGCAGAGAGAAAAAAACTAAATAAAATACTTCAAGTGACTGAATAAAAGTAATTCCAAATAATTCCGATTATTTTTTGATTATTAGTAATCGTAATCATGGGATTACGATTACTAACTGAAAATAATCGTAATCCTAATCATTATTTTACCTTTTGAGCAAAAGTAATCTAATTACTAATCATTACGATTACTAATCATTACTTAAGGCGCTTTCACATTGTAATACAAGCTTTGAGATTTTTATTAGATTTTGTAAGACGAAAATCAAATCAAAATCTGTCTGACTGTCAAGAAATCTTAAAGAAAATTTTCTCATTACATTTTGTTTCTACACTATCACATTCCAAATAAAACGTAACATAAATAATTTGCAATAAAGCACATTTTTTCGTTCTTCATTTCTTTATTTATGGCGGCCAACAAATACACAACTATTTTTGTTATTCCTGTGCTTGTTTGTGCAATAGACAACCCTGATAAAATGAAAAATGTGATTGTTTAGAAAATTTCCTAAAAATGACGAATAACATAATACTGTCAAGTTTCTTTACGTATTATTTGACAAATTATAACAATTTGTTTTCACACTGTTGGATTTTTACTTAAGATTTGAGTTTTTGACAAGTATTAATACTAAATCTAATAGTCTGAAGGCCGCTTTAACAGCTATGCTTTAGAGTACTGATTCAAACATAGGGTACTTTTTACCGCGATAAGATGTTTTATTTCTAAGTTAAAATAGAAAAAAAAAACGAAAATATACCCAGTTTTACTGATATAAATGATGTTGGAAATTAGAAAGATGTTTTTGTTTTTTTAACGGTAGTAGCATTGTTTATTTTGTATAACGGGAAGTTTTAAAAATATGTAAAAAACGTTATATTATTATATTTTACAGACACCTTATAGTCATAAAGCGACCTTTACTTAGTGTCCACAGCTGATGAATTTTCATCATAACACCTAATATATATTAATATATTTATCTATTTATTATTTTTTATTAACAAAGATATGTAAGGGAGGCAACCCAAACTTCTTATTTGCAAATAGCGCGTTAATCAGTAAATGTTTTCGTGAGTTATTAATTTACAATAAAAATACATACTTGGTAGCACTACGTTTTTATTTGCAAATAGCTCGTGCGTATAAACGTACTAATAGACGTTGCTGAATTTATATCATGATGAATCATATTTTCTTCTTCGTCGTACAGCTAAGATCGAACATTTAGACCTTTATATGGATAACAATAACCACAAAAAAATATTAAATATTTTTATTATAAGATTTATTGAATAATTATCACAAAATTTATGTTTTTTCATTAAAAAATATTTATTTCTTATAATTTGCACTAATTCTAATAAAGAAAATAAACGATAAAGTAAAACTAACAAATAAAATGACGTTTCATATCATAATATATTCATCTGAGGTTGAGCTCTGATGATTATATCATAATGCTGATATAACATTAATAAATTGAGTCTATACCTGATGAATTTTCATCATGATATCAATTTGACATTCATCATGATATAAATTCATCAGGTGTGGACACTGTTAAGCGCGCGAAGCGGGCGGGCACATCTAGTATTATATAAAAGACGAAGTGCTAAAGAAATAGCAAAACAATTTTTTTTGTGGAACAGTAATATCATTAAGGATCTAACTACTGCAGCAAATATTGTTTTTTGTATTTAAAAAAAAAAAATCATTCAAGTAATACACCTGTTGAAAGCATTTTGGTAGAATTTCCTTAAGTTGATCCACTAACCCAGTCATGAGTTTCAAAATTCCAATGTAATTAAAATTTGATAATCCCAAAAATAGAGGTTAAGAGATTGTTGATTAAAACTCTGCACTTGAAATTAAATGAAAGAAGAAAATAAGATTAATTGGTTCTATTGCGTACAATTTGTGTTATTACGAGGAGAGATCAAAAAGTCTTTACGAAATATATAAAAATTTTCACGATTTATTCGCTTAATGTCCCAATAATGATAAATAGAGCTCCCTCCCCATTCATTGTTTTTCCTTTTTCCTAGTAGTTATTGTAGACAAATCTACTGTTTTTTTTTAATTACTGATGTATAGTACAGGATTCTGCTTATTCTCGATAGTAAGTACCCTGTGGAAAATGTTGTACCAATTGTCTTGAACGAACTTGTAAAACCAACATGTCGCGATTTTGATAGGCAATCATATCTAGGCGAACGGTAGTGCGGCAGGCTAAGTTTCGGCCACACAGTTGTATATTACACGAAACCATTCGAGCTGCTTTTACCCCCCTCATAACTTTGTTCAACTTGATCATAACATAATGAAACTTTAAACATAAGGTCTGCCCACAGATGTAACCTCATAAAGTGCATATTATAATACATACATATTAACTGACTCATCAATATTATTGGGCACTTCCACTATAGCTAGAGAGCTGAAATTTGGTATACAGGTAGGTCTTGATGAGAAATTATCCAGAGAAATCTGAAAACGTGCACTTTTCAACTGGGGGGACTAGGGTGCCTCTTCTTTGTATGGGGCACTTCCAGTATAGCTAGAAAGCTTTGGTACACAGGTAGGTCCTGCTGAGTAATTAACGAAAAACTTTCAAAACGGACATTTTTCATCTTGGAAAAATGAAATGAGATCCGCACAAAAACATAAATGTGAAAATAAGACCATGTTCCTATCCAAAAATTTCGGCCGTAAAAAGAAAAGTATTATTTAACATTGGTCGATGGCTTTTTAATGCTGGTAGCTTAATAAGTGCGAGGCCTTTTTCATAAGATGGTGGTAGCCTTGTATGAGGGTCCCAAGCCAAACCACGAAGACAACATAAAAATTGATTTTGAACTGACTCAATTTTATTTGAATGTACGAGATATTTTGGATCCCATAACACAGAACCATATTCAAGGATTGGTCGAACCAGGCTGGTATATAACTGTTTAGTTCCATATGGATCAGAAAACTCTCTAGCCCAGCGTTTAATAAATTTCAGGACGCCATTTGCATTGGCAGCTGTTGATATGATGTAAATCCTGAAGTCCACTTTTCTATGCAAAAGAACTCCTAGATCATTGAAGGAAGAACAACATCATTCATAGTGTATATCCAAACGATTGAAGATGATCCCAAAAAAAAAATAATATACATATTTGCATTTTTCACATTTAGTTCCATTAAATTATCGTAATTAATGCCATCTTGCAGAAGTACTAGCTGATCAGCATTGTTAAATGAAATAAATATTTTTACATCATCTGTTGTATGCAGATGATTGTGTTTAAATTTTTAAGATCATTAATAAATAGAGTAAATAAAAGCTGTCCCAGATGACAGCCCTGCGGCACACCTGATATTCCATTTATGTAAGGTTGTCATCCGTCCTCTTTTCGCCGAACACTGTCCTCTTCTTGGGGCGGACTATCCCTACTTCTTTTTTAACAAGTGTTCGGGGTTGTCCTACTTTTTGCAACTTTCTCCAGATACATTTTGGTTAAACTAAAGTTACGCGATGAATTTTTTCCTTTCTCTTAAAAAGTTGCTATGTACGTATTTCATCGTTCGTTTATACGTTTGAAACTACCATGCAACTTTTTGACAATTATTTAATACGAAATTGCCTACGATTGATATGTATACAAAAATTTCAAGAAATTGAAGTCATGTCATTTTTCCTAATCCTTTATTAGTTCATCTACACTTCTTGCCAGTGTTTCCAGTTTTCGATTTTTCATCGCATAAGATTCCTAAGATTCATTTTTATAGATCGGTTGTGCTTTGTACTCTTAAATACAGTGATGTCAACTTTTGGGACCCAAAACACGCAGAATTTTGTGAAAAAGGGGCTAAGTTGAAACAAGACACGTACAAAGAAAAAATTATCACAAAAAGTTTTTGAAACAATAGTTTGTTCAAAAATAAATTTCATTTTCAGTAATTTTTCAATGAACTTTGTTTGACTTTTATTTAGGACGCAAACACAAAAAAAATTTAGTAAATATTTTGTATTTTGTTTAATATTTGTTAGTATTTTTAGACAAATTTTCTTAAAAATACTGACAAAAATTTGCTTGATATATTTCAGAAAATCTAGTAAATTGTTGAAATATTTTTGTCTACATTTACAAGTTTGTTTATAGGTCCGTTTCTAGACAAAATATTTACTATTTCATTGAATTCCCTTCTGAAAATCAAATTTAGTTATTTCTGTGTGGTGTGTTGATTATGATTTCATTAATTTTTACTGTTTTCTGTGCTTCTTTTGTTAATGTGATGTAATAGATAGCCAAGTATATTGACGGTTTTTTTTAGTTTGAGTTCTATTTGCGTTTGACTTTTCTCCCAGTACTTTTATTGAATTATCTTGCTATTCTCTATGGTAAAAGTGGATAAAGCATTTGACAAAAACTGTACAGGTACTGGAACTTCTAATCACTTTTCCATTGGCAAACTTTTCCGTATTTGCGGAATTTTCGCGTCTCTTCGCGAAATTTTGCCAGTCCTCACAGTTTATAAATAGTTGTAGGAAACAACTTTGCTTAATACACATACATACTAAAAGGTTTACAAAATTAATGTGGTTGATAGCAAAGTACAAGTTACAAATCTACAAGTAAAATACACACAAGACAACAATAAAATTTGTAAAAGTGTTGTTGTTTTGTGTGTATTTTACTTGTAGATTTGTAAATTGTAGTTTTGAGATATGGGCTCCAGGTATTGCATTAACAAAAAAAAATCCTATGGTTGATAATAATAATAATCAGCAATTACAGTCCTTTATAGTGCTTCTTCCACTATTGCTCTCCATTGCTCTCTTTGCATAGCTTTTTGTCTGTAGTTTCTAACTTTCATTATTCGTAAGTCTTCTTCAACATCATCTTTCCATCTTTTTCTCGGTCGCCCTTGTTTTCTATTGCCTTCTGGTTGTTGTTCAAACATTTTCTTCACTGTCATATTATCTTCCATACGCAAAACATGCCCCAGCCACCGTATTCGTTGTGCTTTTATAAAACGTATGATATTTTGACTTTTTCAATTCATGATTGTATCGTGATCTCTGTACACCTGTTTCAATTTCTATTGAACCAAATATTTTACGAAGTATTCTGCTTTCAAAACAGAGTAATTGATTTATGTCAGATATTTTTAGGGTCCATATTTCACACCCATATGTTAAAACTGGTCTTATGAGTGTTCTGTAGAGATGAAGTTTAAGTTTCTTAGATAACAAAGAGGATGTAAAGAGTTTTAGATAGATAAACCAGGTTCTGTTTGCAGATTGTATTCGATCTTGTATAGCTACAGTCGTATCGCCGAGCGCGCTTAAAATTATTCCAAGGTATTTAAATTCATTAACGGATATATATATATATATATATATATATATATATATATATATATATATATATATATATATATATATATATATAGATATATATATATATATATATATATATATATATATATATATATATATATATATATATATATATATATATATATATATCATCACCAATGACGAGGTCTGATGTGTCTTGACATGTGTAAGATCTATACATATATTTGGTTTTCTCTGTGTTTATTATAAGCTCTGTTTTATGTGATGCGTCCTTTAATTTCTTGAATATGTCTTTCAGGGTGTTTCTATTTCTAGCAATAATTAAAATATCATCGTATGGTTGATAGCCAAATAAAGAAGAAGAAAAGGTACCAAAATTGATTTTTTTTTCTCTCTGAATTTTTTGTCAGAGGTGTAGCTGATATCTCCGAACAGTTTTCAATCAAAAATTGATTTCCCAGAAACTGGTTCATAACAGGTATTGAATATACGCCGTCGTTATGTTTAATTTCATTTTTGTCAGACACCAATATTTATTTAAGTTCAGATTTATCTCCAGAGTTCGTACAAAACCTCTTATTTAATAAATTGAATCAAATATCTCATACATAAATAGGCCACACAATTTTTTGTCGTACACTTTTAAGTATCTTACTGTCCACTAGTATCAATTAAACAAATGTGGTTTAAAAGGTATTTTTCTCTAGATATGAACAATATATATTTTACCTAAAAAACCGGATGCAAACAAACTCGGCTACGGCTCAAGTGGTCGAATTTCGACTAGTGGACGGGATTCTAGTAGTATTAAATTGGTAAACAAAAACTAAAACAAATAACTATTATTTTTCAAGTCAAAATTAAAACTAGAGATATAACAATTATTTTTTAAGCAAAAAATATATCTTAAAAAATAACTGTTATTTTCCAAAAAAAAAAAAAAAATAAAGCTTAAAAAATAACTATTATTTTCCAAGCAAAAAATAAAACTCAAAAAATAATTTTTAAAGTTTATTTTTTTTAATAAAACTAAAAAAAATAAAAATTAGTGATAGTAAAGGTAGTACCCGTAATAAGGATTATGTTGGTATACTTCTTAATCTAATATGTAGTATTTCGCTTTCGTTATAATTTTCGCTTAAATGTACACATAATTTATCTTTCTTTTAAATTTAATATTATCGATGTTTAAAATTTGGTGTTTGTACATTAGGCTGATAACTAAGTTTTAACCTAGTTAGACAATAAACTACAAGTTATTATTATGAACCGCAAATAACACAGAAAAAACTTTTTGGATTTTTGTAATCGGTAGTACTATTTAAATTGGTTACATAGTAAAGAGTGGTACTTATTTATCTTATTACTATGGTCCAAATTAAAACTATTACTTAGTAATTCACAAAATAAGTACGTATTTGTCTCATTATCTGAAAGTAGTTATAATATGTTGTGTTTAATAAAATAACTAGACAAACGCTATTTAAGTTAACATGTCTTTGTATATCAAAACAAAATTTTCGCGCTTAAGCTTATAAGTCGCTTAAGCTATAAATCTGAAAAACCACAGGTTCGTATCCCAGCTGGGTAGAAAGTTTTGTAAAAATATAAATAATGTAACAAATTTTTTTTTTATATTATTATGTTTATCTGACTACTTATTTTTTCAGCTTTAAGTAAGTCAAATAATAACTAGTTAATTGGTGTGAAAATGCAACTACATTTGTAAGGGGTGCCCTTTATATTTTGAACTTATCAAACAGAAATAATGAGTTATCGAGTCAAATTATTAGCAGTTACGATTTAAATCCTCATATAATTTTTTGCCTACTAGTAAGCAAAGTTTTTGCTGGGAACGATTAATAATGATGATGACACATAGATATGTATGTATGTGTAAAAGTTAAACATTAACAGTCATATTCATAAATATTTAAAACAGGGCCATAGACTACTTTTAAGCAAAATTTCATAAAATTGCATTAAAAAATGTATATAACATGAAAATTTTAAAATAGGTTTAAAGATGGTATGCACCTACTATAAACCTTCAATAAATTCATATCATCGATATATCAATTTAAACTTCAAATATCTTTGCAAATTTAGCACAGAGGAATACATGATATGCTTTAAATTAAAGCTTGAAGTCTTGACTATAAGCGTTTACCAATGTTTTTTAAATTTGATAGAATATGTCACTTAATTATTTAAGTTAAACAAAATTCGCAACAAAATTAGCAAAAAAACACCATCAAAACACATAAAAGCAAAAAGAAGTGTTAGTGATGTAGAAACAATCAACACAAATGAAAATATGCTCGTTATTCGAGTACCTTTTTCATACATGATTAAAAGATTCGTGTGAACTCTTTTGTAATCATTTCTCTTTTTTGCTTTTACTTCATAGAAAACTTGTGTTAAATAAGTTGAGAAATATATTATAAAGAGAGTTCAAAAAATCTTAACTTTCACGAAAGCAATAAAAAGCTATTCGTTTATTTCAATATCCGGATGAAATCATATTCTTTTTATTGCAACACTAACTACAAAACATGGTGGTGTTGCCAGTATCGAAATCTAAATTTCCTTAAAACACACAATGTCTATTGTAGTGTTTATGAATGCAATTTTATATTAAACAGTTTTTAGCGTGAAACTGTTCAATAACAATTGTGAGTCTTAAACCTATAATAAGAATTTTTATGAATTTGGCTGTAAAATTACACATTAAGCTAGGATCACACGATTGCCGCAATGCACCAATTATTGCCTTGTTTTATGCCCCAATCGTGTGATTTCACAATCTATTGGCTCATGCGGCAATCGAAGCCAATATTTTTTTATTGTACCCAATAAAATGCAACTCTGGTGCTCCAATCGTGTGACTGCTTGATAAGCAACCATGCGGCAATAAAAAGATAAAAAATGCACCAATATTTATTGTGTTCTAGTGCGGAAATCGAAGTGAACAATACGCGCCAATATTTCTATTTTTATGTGCCAAAACCATTGCGTAGAACATCATTTGTTGTTGTCAGTACCATAAATTTTGATTTATTTCATATCAAGGCGAATTGATACCAGGTGGCCTTATTAGTAAAAATGATCATCAGCTGACTACACCAAAGTGTCAAACTCTATGTAAAAAACTAAACAACAGCTTTTTATATATGCATTCAACATGACAGATTGGTGAATGCCAGTTGGTGTTGCTCTAATGCGGCTACTTGTTATTAATACGCTTTGCTTCATACCTATACATATAATAAAACTGTAAAAGGGGCGTGTCTGTACATGAAATATTTATTGATAATTTTTATGGTGGCGTAGACAGTAATCGATGTAGAGACCAAAACATTAAGTTTTGGAATTTTTGTCTGTCTGTCTGTCCGAACACGCTTCGCGCAAAAACCACTAAATGGATTTTCATGAAATTTCGTATGAAGGTACCATAGAGTCCTGATTCAAACATAGGGTACTTTTTACCGCTATAAAATATCCCATTTTTAAGTTAAAATAGAAAAAATATATATAGCCTATTTTACTAATATAAATGTTGTTGGAAATTAGAAAGATGGTGTTTTTTAACGTTAGCAGCACTGTTTATTTTGCATAATGGGAACTTTAAACAATATACAAAGAACGTTATATTATTATAATTATTTCACAGACACCTTACAGTTATAACGCGATCTTTAAGCGCGCGAAGTAGGCGGGCACATCTAGTTATGAATAAAGCTACATACTATTTTTTAGCATTTAGTAAATAATCTGCACCATTATTATGTTTCATTACAATAAAACCGTTTTAATTAAACATTTTTTTGCCTTTATTATTTGTGCTATATATATACATATGACTTTTTTCATGAAATGTGCTGAAAATAAAAAATTTCACTTAACAAATTTCGTTTTCTTTTTAAAAACAATTATACACGCGGACCCAAGACGAATCCATACAAGGTGATGTCAGTAGCGAATTCAATTCGCCGTAGTCATTTCGCTTAGTTTAAAAAAGTTTAAACAAAAATTGTTTACAACTTTTTATATATATTTTAACATGTACGCGTTCCAAGCAATATAAGCAAAAAATAGTCAGCTACAGTAGTAACGCCACCTGGTTGTCAATTGTCCTTGCGCACACCAAAAAACTAAACAGAATTTAAAAGACGTATGTGAACAAATCAAACTCCAACAAACCGTAACAGCTGTTTGTGTTTACATTTTTCCATTGTTTTCTTTTATTTGCTGTGGTGAGTTTTAAAAACAAAACAAAATCATGCAAAGACTTAAGAAACGTACAGTTCAATTGTACAGTAAAGCTCGGCTATAATAAACACGCCGATATTTTAATACTTACTTGTTATTGATTAATTTCGTTACAATCAAAGTATATAAACAAATGACTGTGCACAAAACAAAGAAATACCAGTATACAGTTAAACTCCTTACAAAACGAACTGCGTTACACCCAAAAAGTATTTTTGCTGTAAAATCTAAAATAATTCATGTGCAAGATTAAATCAAAAGCCAAAATCAAGCTTAGACCAATAGAAAACAAACTACGTACAGTTTTTTGGGTAAAAAATAAAACTATGGGGCGATAATCACCAACAAACTTTTCCATTCCGCAAAAAATGCTCAAAAACACCCAAAAAGTATTTTTGCTGTAAAATCTAAAATAATTCTTGTGCAAGATTGAAACAAAAGCCAAAATTAAGCTTAGACCAATAGAAAACAAACTGCGTACAGTTTTTTGGGTAAAAAATAAAACTATGGGGTGATAATCACCAACAAACTTTTCCATTCCCCAAAAAATGCTCAAAAACACCCAAAAAGTATTTTTGCTGTAAAATCTAAAATAATTCTTGTGCAAGATTGAAACAAAAGCCAAAATTAAGCTTAGACCAATAGAAAACAAACTGCGTACAGTTTTTTTGGTAAGAAATAAAACTATGGGGTGATAATCACCAACAAACTTTTACATTCCGCAAAAAATGCTCAAAAACACCCAAAAAGTATTTTTGCTGTAAAATCTAAAATAATTCTTGTGCAAGAATAAAACAACAGCCAAAATCAAACTTAGACTAATAGAAAACAAACTGCGTACAGCCTTTTGGGTAAAAAATAAAACTATAGGGTAATAATCACCAACAAACTTTTACATTCCGGAAAAAATGCTCAAAGTTTGTTGGTGATTATCACCCCATAGTTTTATTTTTTACCCAAAAAACTGTACGCAGTTTGTTTTCTATTGGTCTAAAAAGTATTTTTGTTGTTAAATCTAAACTAATTCTTGGGTACGAAATAAAGAAATGTTTTAATATATGTAAGAGCCTTTTAAATTATTTATTTTATTATATTCATTGCTTACTGTATCTTTTCTCAGTTAAAATAATTCACCACTTTTCAAATAATACAATAGCAACAACAGAAAGAACAGTGAACAGCTGTTACGGTTTGTTGTGGTGAGTTTGATTTGTTCACGCCGATATTTAAAAGCTAGCACCAAGGCAAATTTATAACAGGTAGGCTTCTCGATCAGCGTGACCGTTTTGCGACTAAAGTGGCAATTTGCCACTTTTTCAACTGCATTGCCACTTTTAGTGCCCCTTTTTTAAAATTACGTAAATCTGCCACCTTTTATAACATTATGCCCCTTTCTGCCCCTTTTTTATGAAGTGATACTTTATGTTTTAATATGAGTTTTTACGGTACGAAAGTGTTTTTATAAAAAAATCTTAAGACAAAAGTGTGTTTTTCGTGCCTGTCATGACTTTTGAACTAATTCAATTAGAGTGAAAATTTTCGAATCTCAGGTGGTGTCACAAAACCACATATATTTTTTATATTTTTCCTATTAACATCCTACTGTTAGTCCTTGTATTAATTTTAAATAAATATTTTTTTTAAATTTCAAATTAGATAGATAAGATATCAAAATTATACAAAAAATAAACTTTTTAAAGTAAATGTATTTTTATGGGTAAAAAAGCTAATTCTATTTGCTTTCACTAGCTTTATACGTTCGGAAGTAAAACGAAAAAAATTGTTCGGAAGTGAATGTCAGGGCACCAAAACTCATGACAGACACGTTAGAGTCCATTATTTACAAAGTAATGAAAAAAAGCTATTTTGAAATAGTGTAAGAGTTGAGACCTATAAATATTCATTATTGCACTAAAATTATTAGAAACTAAAACCCTGATTCACTTACACGAACAAGAACTAACAACACGTTCTTTAAAAGTGATTTTCATGAAAATTTTTGAGTGAACGTTAGATTTATTTTTACTAAATCAACCCCTAAGACAAAAGTAATAATAACGTTTTGAAATTGTACGCAGTACGAATAATTGTGTTGACGAAAATTTATAATGAAACTAATAAGCCGTTTCCCCATATATCTTTGGTTTTTGCAAATAATCATGCATGTTACGAAATACATTCTTTGTAGGATAGCCAAGAAAGATTTTATTTAAAACCATAGTCATTTTTTACGTTCACACGAATATTAGTGCTAAAACTTAAAAAAACACTAAAAAGGGTGTGACACGGCAACATTTCTTATACATAAAAGCAAAAATTATTTTTGATCGATACCAACAAACGGAGAATACTATGAATTTGTTTGTATTTTTTATATATGCTCCCTCAAAACTTCGCCATCTATAGAATATTTTGGTTCACTATTTAAAATTTTTATATTGAACTTGTTATCTGGCTGCCTTTCTCTTTTCTTTGCAGTCATGTATAAATACGTATGTATGCAATGCGGCGTACTTCGTTGGTGCTGAAAACTCTTTCTTTTTTAGATAGAAAAACATCAAAATTTATTTATTTTATTTCAAAAGCATTATATACCCTAGAAATTCATTAAATACTAGAATTTGGTTCAATTATTCCCTTTTTAAAAAAGTTGCCCCTTTTTTTCGAAGAATCCCCTTTTTGGTGCCACTTTTTTCCGCAAAATCCCCTTTTTGTGCCACTTTTTAAAAATTTTCAACGGTCACCCTGTTCTC
The DNA here is from genome assembly GCA_956483635.1 of Panzeria rudis. Taxonomy (NCBI): domain Eukaryota; kingdom Metazoa; phylum Arthropoda; class Insecta; order Diptera; family Tachinidae; genus Panzeria; species Panzeria rudis. The sequence continues at coordinate 66,289,714 of OY101451.1, forward strand.
TATTCGCTTTGCAAAATACCCACTTTGGTTGTCAAAATATGTACTGAAAAATATGCCAACAAAGCATTTGAAATCCGTACTAGATCAAAAATACAAACGGCGAAAATAAGCAAAAAATAATGACCTAATCTGTCGAGCACCTTATTCTCAGAGTGCCGTAAGCTAGAACAATCGCGTGACTAGGCTACAGCAATTATTGTTACTATATCGTTTTGCGGCAACTAGCGGCAATCAAATTGTAGAAAATGGGGCAATCATGTTACTGCAGATTATTTGATTGCGACGATTTCTTTATTGTGCTCCAATTCAGCACAATAAAAACTGTGTCAGATTGGTGCATTTGCGTCAATCGTGTGATCCCAGCTTTAGACTTGTGCCAAATAGTTCATTTGAATCTTCGGTCATTCTAGTTCATATATCCTCAATGAACTAGGTCGGTCTTCTAGTTCAATCGCTCTTTTTGAACTGTAAATAAATGGTGAAATATAAGAATGATAGGAAACATCTGCATTTCATTCTTGGGCAATTCAAAATGGTGCCATATCAGTCATATTTTTCATATTTCATATTTTTTTATGCATACATAAAATCTTATAGAAAATTTTAAAACAAAAAATTCATAATATTTTACACATGAATGGCATGTGTTTTATACCATATTTACACTATGCAACTTTGTTGCATGCAATTTTCATTTTAAGTGAGAGTGCTGAAATAGAAATGTATACATTTTGTATTTCTTCTCTGTTTTTCTCACTGAAAAAAAGAGAGTTGCATGCAACAAAGTTTCGTGGTGTATATATGGTATTAATCAAAAAAATGTTTTTCAAGTGTAAAATTCTTTGCTAATGCAATTATTTCCTGACCACGTTTTTTGCAGTCTTGCAGTAGAATGAAAAAATTGATTCGAGCAATCAGTGGTGCTTCATCTTTTTTTGTCGAACCCCATTAAAACTAATTTATGTACATAATTCGTTTGCTTGGCACTTCAGATTTCAAAAACTTTCCGTTATCACGAAATTTGACATGCATAAACATATGTATGTATGTATGTATATTATAATCTTACGTGAGCAACACGTGACGTAAGAACTAGCCCGATACTTTTTATGGTTTCTTTTTATAGCCGTCTAAACTTGGGTATCTCGCCATTTTTTGAGAAATGTTCGTCATATTCAAGATTGAATAACTGTAGATCGCGTCTTCATATATTCAGCCATGTCACAGAACACCATTCCGATCGGAGGTGGTTCCAATTCCGTAAGTTGGTTCTTCAGAAAACGAAAATTTTCTTCGTAATCAAACCACTTTTAAATACAAAGTGGAATCGAAAAACACTTTTCTACTGACTTCATTTGCAGTGAATACTAAAAAACGTGCATACTTTTAGGAGCGCCAAATAAATATTTCGTCATGAGCTTTCCATGTTAATAAAAAGCTCAATGTGAGCTTTGCATCTAAAAACAAGAGTAAACAAACGCCTTTATTATTGTAAAAACGAAGTACAAAATTAACGGATCTAAAACACCAAAACTGTACTTTTTCGGAAGGATAACTACGGAATCAAAACCAATCCGAACGGAATCTGTGACACAGCTGATTAATAAATTTTGTCTCATTCGAAAGGTTTCAGTCTCCTCCTAATAAGTATCGATTAAAAATGACATAGCTTCCCGCTAGAAAGTCCTCTAAAATGCCAAAGTATCCTGACAAAGGTATTTGTAATTTTCTTTATTTTAAACTGACATCAAAAAAGAAGGAGGTTATGAATTCGTGTGTATTTTTTATGTTTGTAATGGCATAACTCTGTCATTAGTGAACAGATTTTCAAAGATCTTCTTTTTGTTTGAAAGGGTTTGCTTGCTGTTTGGTTCCACAATTTTTTTTCGAAAATCGGTGAGGAAATTTGCTCCCCCCAATCAAAACTCTGCCATTTGTAAGCCGATTTTTTTTAAAGGGTTTGCCTGCAGTTTTGTTGCATAATTTTTTTCCAAAAATTTGCTCTACCAAGCATAAGTCTGTTATATGTGAAATGATTTTTCAAATTATTTTTTCGAAAGTCTGTAGGGCATTATCCCCTCCTTTGGAAATATTGATTATCGCATAATCTTCCATTTATGAACCAATTTTCAAAATTTTTTTTTGTTTCAAATGAATTGCTTGCAGTTTGATCCTATAGAAGTGAAAATCGGGCGGACAAAGTTGTAGCCCGATCTATTAATTATCTTAATAGAATGGGGTTTTTTGGGAAATTCCTTATTTTCTTTGATCTATAATTAAAACTACTTCTATTAAAATATTTCTAACATGCATACACATATTGAGAGATTTGGACTGAAGGTAAAGGACTAATCCCTATTAACACAAAGTTCAGTCACATACATTTTATTTAAAAGTTTTCTAACTCTCAGTTTGCCTGAACTTAAGTTTTATCTGAAAGTTTAAAATTATCGTTAACATTTTATTGGTGCTTTGCCAAATCATTAGTACTTTTCAACCATAATTTTGAAAAGTTTCAAGCCTCTTACCTTATCCACAAACTTTCAAAAATCATTTAAGAATTACAAAAGCATAGTAGGTTTAGAAATTTATACAACGCACAACAAACACATTTGGCTAATTCACAACCTGTTGTATGTGTTGTAGATCGTATATATGTTGTTGGTAATTTCCTAATAAACATTTGCTAAGAAACATGTTTATGTGGAAATTACCAACAACATTTTTACGATCTACAACACTTACAACAGGTTGTGAATTGAGCAATCATATTCGATATGAATCTATTTTATTTTTTATCGAATAAAATTCGGATTCAAGAGTAGGCTTATTGAGTTAATGTGGCTCACTTTTGAAATAACTTAACATTTTTAAGAATATTTTTTTAGAAAATGGTTTCAAAAATGTTTTATATTTTTGTTTTTGATCAGTCTTTGCTTTTTGGATAAATCTTTTTGTTTTGGTGAAGTTTTTGTATTTGTTCGCATGATCTTTTAAATACTTTAAAATAAAAAATAGATAAAAAGATAGAAGCTCAGTGTTACTGAGCATAAATTTGCATAATTTTTTCTTTAACAAGCTGGGGGCCCTGCTGGTAAAGATAATTCGAGTACGCTGATTTCAATTTATTGAAGTTATCGCTTGTAGTCGCGATTTACAATGTATATGTTAAAGTACTGTAAAACCATATTTTTGTAACTTTGCGAAAATTTTCGAATTTAAATCGGTTAAATAAATACAACATAACACGACACTGCAACTTTTTTCGACAAATTCACTTTTTTCGTAAAAAAGATTGTGTAATGCAAACTATATTTTTCGAGTTTTAGTCATCTAAATTATATTAAACTTACAGAAAACAAAATTGCACTGTAATGTCACTCGCTAAAAATCGTTTTTAGCAAAACAAAAAAAATTTTTTTTAATTTTTTCCCAAAAAAATTGAGTTTTGGTGAAAAAAATTCAGAGAATCTCTTAATGTTGTACATACATAATCAAATTAGCTAAATTTAAATTTGAAAATCATCCTAAAAGTGTTAAAAAATCGTTTTTATGGTAATTTGCTACGAACAATTGAAGTCGCTAATATAACGAACTTTAACTTCGAAAAACAGCTAACGCTATTGAATTTAGGGTACTTGAATTAACTTTACCAGTAGGGAGCCCAACTTATTAAATTTTGCGATTTGCATAGTGTAATTTATTAAAAAAGTTTTCAGCCGTATGTAAGCTTTCGTAATACTTTATATGTGATAAAAATGATCTCCTGATACATAATATAAAAGTCCGTGAATAATATAGACTAAATTTACATGTTGAAGTATATCATGAAGCATTTTTATTTGCTTCTCTTAACTGTAGAAATGCAAATGAGGTAAAGAAACTTGACAAGGATCATATAAACATTCATTTCACACGACTTTTCTTCCCTGACCATAAAAAGTTTTACGCAACCAATTTCATGAACTATTTCATCGGGTAAACTTAGAAAGTTTTTAAAAAAACTTTTTTTAACGAGGACTTTCCTCCGGGGGTTTTCTTTTAACAGGGGATTTTTTGGGGAGCTATTTTTTTAAATTGGGGAGCGCGATAAAAAAGACCTGGCAGCCCTGGCCTCATAAGGACTAATGTTCTGGGGGCTAATTCTCGCAGTCGTGATCGAAATTACATTCCAATCGAAATTAATTTCGATAGTGTGAAATTTTTTAATGATGCTATTCGATACGATACGAATTGAATTTTTGTTTCTGTGTTGTAAAACGCGTAAATAAATATGTTGTTCAACCCTGAAGAATATGTACGAGATTTTAAAATGTGGGACTACTAGCACAGCTGACTAGCCCGATTAAACGTGGATGTTGATGATATGCTCATAATATCACCAGTATGTTCAAACTATCAAATACCATGTACAGACTGCCTCCTGTATGGTGTTTGATATTTACTTAAGCGCCCTTCATACTATTAGATTTATAATTAATACTTGCCAAAAACTCAAATCTTAAGTAAAAATCCAACAGTGTGAAAACAAATTGTTATGATATGTCAAATAATACGTAAGGAAATTTGACAGTATTATGGTATTCAACATTTTCAGGAAAATTTCTAAACAATCACATTTTTCATTTCATCAGGGTTGTCTTTTGCACAAACAAACGTAACAATAACAAAAACAATTGTGTATTTGTTCGCCGGCATAAATAAAGAAAAAGAAGAACGAACAAATTTGCTTTATTGCTAATTATTTATGTTACGTTTTATTTGGAATGTGATAGTGTAGAAACAAAATGTAATGAAAAATGTTCCTTAAAATTTTTTGACAGTCAGACTGATTTTGATTTTCGTAGTACAAAATCTAATAATAATCTCAAAGCTTGTATTACAATGTGAAAAAGGCTCTAAAGAGTTATCTGCACTGATAATTCCACCCATCGTTCAAAGCTTTTTTACAACTGCTAAGGTAGTTTTTACCATAGATTATACGTAGATATTCAACTGGCGACCTGTAAAAAAAAAAAATTACAACTCTCCTTCACACGAACAAGCACTGTGTATTCAACACTCACATGAGCGGGGTTATTCAACACACATCGAAGAGCGTAATTTTTGCATTTGAAAATGCTGTGAAATCTATCTTTTTTGCACACACAAACACTTTTATCACTTGATTTAATTTTTTTATTTCTTTTGGTATACATTTTATGTTTCTTCTTGCTGTAATTTAAAAATATTTATTTAATTTTGTTGACATTTGCATGTTGAAATTTATCAATGTTTTGAACCATTTTTTCATTCAGCAGAATTGCATTTTTTATACCATTTGGGATAAATTTTTTTAGTACCAAGTAGAATAATTTCAAAAAAGTGTTTAGAAAATCAAACATTTTTTTAGCTCAAATGTATTAAAAATGATTATAAATCATATTTTCATTAATTAATATAAAATTAATTGTATATAACACTAAAAATTCATGTTCAAAATATAATTTTGTAAAATACTATTTGTACAACTATGTATGGTTTTGGTGCTGTGGTGAAAGTTTTATTTTACACCAATACTAATAAAAAATGTTCTACTAACACATGCTTAGACTTAGGTTTTTGACAGTAGACTTAGGTTTTTGAAGTTTTAGTTGACTATCTACGTATAATCTATAGTTTTTACTACAAATTTTTTTATTGTTGTAGAAATGCCAGTACCTGTTAAATGTGCCTTGCATGATAATAAAGAAAATATGTACACAAAAAACATATGCATGTATGTGTGCTAAAACATAAAAAGTAGATTTTACACAAAATATGACACATTTTTTTTCTAAAAGTACTATTTATATAAAAAGACAGCGTTATGACAAATATATATGTAGCAAATATATGTAATAATATTTAATTATAACCACCACTTTTCCTTTTTTATTCTTGAAAAATATCATTTCGATTGCCTTTTTGCTTGCGAGTAAAAACTCGCAAGGTTGAGTTCGAATGCTCGCTCGCTATCGAATGTCATCATTAGAAATTTCGATACATTTTATTAGATATCGAATAACAGAATACCAAAAGTGCACAAAATCGCACGTTCGAGTAAGAATTCGCTCGTAAGCGAATGCGAGAATTAGCCCCCTATTGTCGTATACGTCACAAAAAAACAGTTTTGTCGTATTCGGTGTGGGTTCAGCCTTACGTAATTATATTTATTACAGAGTTAAATACAACTGACAGTCTTTATTGTACAAAGTCTTTACGTAGGAATGAAAACAGATTCAAAAGTTACAGTTTTTTGTTTATCATAACGCGCTCATTTCTAAGAAAAACCTGTAGCAATAACTATGATGATCATATATTAACAGTGAAATCAGATCCATAGCACAATTGTGTTAGCCATTGTCACATTCTTACTCTCTTTCCTTTAGTCGTCAATGAGACAGCGACGATAGCACATGCGTAGCGGACTGTATTACATTTTTATTAGTCCACTGAAAGAAAAGAAATTTAGTTAAATTCTAATGACTATAACGGTTATAAGTTTTATTTTAAAAACTACCTTTTAATCCTTATTTCTTGAGTTTTATTTTTCGCTTAGAAAATAAAAGCTTTTTCTGAGTTTTATTTATTCCTCAGAAAGTAAGTTATTTCTTGAGTTTTATTTATTCCTCAGAAGAGTTTTATTTATTCCTCATGAAATAAAAATTATTTCTTGAGTTTTATTTTTGCTTAGAAAATAACAGTTACTTGTTGAATTTTATTTGTTTTTTGCTTAAAAAAATGAATTTTTATTTATTTATTTATTTTTAAAATTAATTTAATTTAACAAATAAGAGTTTTTGTAAAAATAAATATATGAGTTATTGCAAAAACTCTTATTTGTTAAATTATATTAATTATGTATATTTTATTCAGTTTAAAAATTACTTTTTTAAGCAAAAAATAAAATTCAAAGAGTATCTGTTATTTTCTAAGCAAAAATTAAAAATCAAAAACTAAGTGTTATTGTTTAATTAAAAAATAAAACTCAGAAAGTCATTTTTATTTCCTAAGTAAAAAATAACCCTCAAAAAATAATTTTTATTTCGTGAGGAATAACTAATACAGGAAAAAATGCTTTTATTTTGTGATAAATAAATAAAAATCGAGAAATAACGTCTATTTTCTGAGGAATAAATAAAACTAAAGAAATAAATTTTATTTACTGAGGAATAAATAAAACTCAGGAAATATCAAATAAAAATCAATGCATTTAAAGGTAGTCCATGCAACAAGGACTTGGTGTATTCTTTATGCACGTAGCACTTCTCTTTCATCTTGATTTCTTTAGTTTAAATTTTAAAAATAATCGTTATTTTCGGTCCCTGCTAAATTTTTATTTACTGCCCCCTTATTCTGTAACTCACTAAAGCTCAATCGCAATCGCTAAAAATCTATAAATTCGATTTATCGATTTTTAGCTAGGAATGCAAGTTTGCAACGAGTATAGCTAAATTAGGCAATATCGTAAAAAATAAATCCGCCGAAGTTTTAGTGTTTTATGTCATCGCCAAAAAATTTTAATTTTGTATTTGTTCAGCATTTTAGCGATCGAGATTTGGTTTTATCTTAAGCGAATTACGGAATAAGGGGGCTGGACTATTATTTCTAATAATTAAAAAAAATTTTTCTCAAGAAAGACAAATAATTTAATCAAATTCACAAGTACAACATTTGGTAGCTGTTTGCTCGTAAAATTATTAAAATTGCATATATATTTTGTTGTCAAAATATACTTAGATACATTTTGCAGCAACAAAATATATAGAAAAATCTACTAATTCAACGAATAAACTGTTACCAAATCTTTCGTTAACTCCCCTATTATGAAAATAAATTAAGTTATAATAAGACCTGAGTTAGCTTCAAACATACATACATTTGTTAAAATATTAATTTTTTCTGTGTACTTGATAGTACTTCTTTTAGATGAGACAACTTTTCTTACAGTGTTGTATTTGGTTTACAATACAACAATAGTTTTATTTCTGACACCACTGATATATGATGAATTAATATAGGATATGATATATTAATCTCTAAAAAATAGAAAAATACAAAAAGTCTGAAAGTTTTTTGCTTTTAGTGGATTTATTTTTCTAAAACGATTCGTTTTAAATCGGCTCGATTTACAGAACAGGCAGATATATAATAACTTTTTTAGATAACACTAAAAAAATAAAAACACTCACAAGTTGGATTATTAATCAGATAGGGAAATTTCGGCAAATACTAAAATTGAGTCACATTAAAAATAATGCATGGCACGGATTTAAATAAATTCTGGCATTCTATTTTCTGGCAAAAATTAGTTAAATAGCTGATGTTTCCTTGTAAAAAGCATGCACCTTCATAGGTGGTAAAAGTGAACAGGAACGCTGATGAGACGGTGTAGCGGCCTGTCGAAATCAGTAGTACTGATCCGTTCTGCTAATCTGATTTGAATATTCCAACACTCCACTCTTAATAAAAATAATTTGAATTTACATTAAGTCAAAAATATTGAACTATACTGAAAATAAAATTTTCAGACTGAAAAAATTAAATTCAGTGCTTTTTTTCAAGAACTATGCGCTTTTTTCCTTGTTTCAGTGCTTTTTGAAATCTAAAAGTTGACAACGCTAATAAAAATATCTTCAAAATGTTTATTATTTCTCTGATTGTACAACAGTAACTAGAGAGAGAATAATAGTAATAAATACATACTAATGCTATAAACACATTCGCCACAGCAGGCTACCGACTACAACCTGTCCAAAATAGAATACATGTGTGTATATGAAAATGATTATTTTCACGACTGCACGGCTACACGACTTCAGGTTGTTGTCCATGCTACTTCTGTGGTGTAGTCAAATTAAACTAATTTCTATTTTTGTTGGCTACAAAACAAAAACAGTGTTAACAATATATCAAAATATGTAAAGCAAATTAGTGATTAGAAATATTTTTTATTGTAAAATAAAAAAGACAATTAAAAAATTTAAATGTTATAATATATATGCATCAAGAATTTTTAAATAAATAAATTTATTTGTTTTGTTGTTATATAGAATATTGACTAAGTCAGAAATACCAACATTATTGAAAATTAAAAAAATCACAGGGTAATAGCCCTTTTTAACCTAAAACTTTTAGTGTAATTTTTTTCGGCGCTCTCTTGATTCCGGAGTTACGGGGTTCGAAACTTTAATATATTATTGATCATTAGTCCTACAATAGAGAACGGATATAAACGATATATACTACGTTTATACGCACGGGTTATTTGCAAATAAAACTGTAAATTGTTGCCATATAATTGTTTTATTGCGACTTATTAACTCACGAAAACTATTCACGATTAACGCACTATTTGCAAATGAAATGTTTGGTGCTGCCACGCTTTGTTAATAAAAAACAATAAATAGAAAAACATTAATAGAAGAAAATTATGACAATTAAAACAAATACTTAATTGTTCTTTTATACATTTCAAATTTTTTTTTTAAATACAAAAGTCTTCTATAGAAGTGCTACCAAGTTTTTGTATTTTGCTATGCCATATAAACAATGAATTAATTTATTTGCGAATAGTCCTCGTGTAAACGTAGTAATAGTTATCATTTCAAAATGCTCTAAAATACCTTTGTACTGGTATATACAATTTTGAAATCCATTAACCCATTGCGAGCAAAATGGAATTTAAATCATTTTTTATATGACTTCTCACTAAAACCACCGTTATTTTAAAAAATGGCCGTTGCTATGGTACTTAAATATGTATTTAGTTTAATAGAGAACATTTCAAGCTTTCATTTGATGTATACTTGAAAGCTATCATCGATGAAATTCGTAAGCTATGGCACTTTGAAAATGAGATTTCGTAATTAAATTAATTCATTTACCTCTTAAACTCATCTTTAAAGTACTATAACTTACGTATTTCATAGGTGACAGCTTTTAAGTATACACCAAATAAAAGCATGGCAAGTTCTCTTTAAAACTATACACATGCATATGTACCGTTATATCGACCAGTTTTTAAGATAACGGAGTTTCTGCGTGCATTTCACTCGGAATGGGTTAATTGTTTTAAAAAATTTGTATACTAGTAGAAAGGTATTTTAGAGCAGTTTGAAGTGATATCCATATCGTTATATCCGTTCTATATTCTAGGAGTTATGGCTAATAAAAAATAAAAGTTTTGAACCAACTCTAAACCAACTCCGGAGCCAAAAGAGATAAAAAAAATTACACTAAAATTATAAGGTTAAAAAAAGCTACTTCCTCATGAGTTTTTTTAATTTTCAACAATGCTGGTATTATGACTTAAGTCAATATACTATTTTATTAAACAGAAAAAACATAAAAAAAATTTAAGTATTAAAAGTGCCATAACAATCAATGGAGATGTAAAAACATTTTGAATAAGCGATTTTTTATACAAGTAAAACTTTTGAAAGTGGCACCACTGAAATATATACTGCAACAACAAAATGTCAGCTGGTTACGATGTAGCTGCCGTGTTCAAAATAATTAAGTAGCTGACTACACGACGACGATTGCTGCCAACAGCATTTGTAGTCGTGTAGCCGTGTAGCCTGCTGTGGCGAATGTGTTTATAGCATAATTTTGTGTATGAATTCGTATGAAAAATATATGAAATTTTGTTAAAATACGGCAACATTGTTGAGAGAATGGCTAAAACTGAGAGCTTTAGAAAAAACGTTGCCTTATGGAAACACACTATTTCAACTTTTTTGACAGCAGTCTGTAACGCATTGACATGGTATGTACCTTCACCTTAAATTATTATAGTGATTTATGTTTTGTTTCAGCATCTTGTATCATCACTTAACAATAATTGTTAATTATTAAACTCACTGTTTGCATACATTTATATTAGGGATTGGGTTAACACAGTTGCAAGAGAAGAAAATTTTAGGTGAATACCTTTACTGAGTTGCCACATCACAGCATAATTTTATAGCAATTCTTTCATTTCTTATTTAATTTCTGTAAATATGTCAAGCAATTAATATCATAGTATTTAGTATAATACTTTTTAACACAAACACTTGGATTTTATACAATTGCTAACAACGAGTTATGGTGACAATTATTCAAAAACTTCAAATTTAATATAAAAAGCAGAAACGACGCGTTTTAAAAACGCCCGTGTGGCCTCAGCCTTAAGCCGAAAAACATACATGATTCCAGACATGTACATGAACTTAACTCAATATTATAGAAATACAATTATTTATTTTGACATGTGTATAACAATATAAATTTAATTATTTAAAAACTCAATACATATATATTGTAACATATAAATTTTGTAATTTTCATTTTTATTTTATAATAAAAAGTATTTCTAAGCACTCATTTGCTTTACATATATTGTTATATTGGCAACACTGTTTTTGTTTTGTAGCCAACAAAAATAGAAATTAGTTCAATTTGACTACGCGACAAAAATAAGCATAGACAAGAACCTGCAGTCGTGTAGCCGTGAAAATAATCATTTTCGTATACACACATATATTCTATTTTTGATATTTTGTAGTCGGTATCCTCAGTGATGCCAACTTAGCTATTTTCGAGCTAGATTTAGCTCTATTTGATTACTTCTAACTCGTAATTTTTCCCTTCAGCTCTTTTTTAGAAAAAAGAGCTAACACGGCTCTTTTCAATAATGTAAACGGCACGTTTGGCACTTTTTGCAACTTTCATTAAATTTTCTCGTTTTTGCCCTCTTGATTCGTCTTTTCGTTATTTACGTAGATAATATTGGTACCAAGGATGCGAACTTAGCCCTTTTCGGGCTAGATTTATCCACTTTTTAGTCACTCAAAACACGAAAAAAATGTCTAGCCCCAAACAAAATAACGCGCAAATATAGCACTTTTAACAATTATCTTTTAGCCGCTTTTTACTTTTTGATCAATAATGGGTACATTTTTCGTTTTGGCAACTATTTCTTCCTTTATTCTAGCAATAGCAACTTCTGAATTAACATCCTAACATCATTTTACTCATTTTCTTTTGTTAGTTTGCTGTGCCAGCAATAAAAAGAAGAGTGTATAATAATCGTCTATTTCTTTAAAAATTGGTTGAGATTTTAAGTTAGTCCCAAAATTTAAACGTGTTTTATAAGTAAGCACTTTTTTGAGCTTTTTCGAAAATTTTGACTGGATATTGCTTTATACGTGTCTTTTTTCCATTTAGCCCTTTTTAGCTCCTTTTACAAAAATTTTTGAGCGTTTTGGGTTCCAAAAGTTGGCATCACTGGGTATCCTGGTGTGGTGAATGTGTTTAATGCAATACAGTAAATGAGAACACAATCTGAGAGAGCAAAGTGACACTTCTTGACTGAGTATTTACAAATTTCCCAGTGGGAAAAGGTAATGAATAGTAAACGAGAGAGTCATGCAGAGAATGTATAGTATTTCAAACTAGAATTCGTTATTGTTAACACAGAACATGTCCTAGGAAAGAAATGTGTCTAGCGAATGAATTCTATAACCCATTTTTTTAATTCGTAATATAATAATATACAAATATGTATGTATGTATTTACAAACGAGGAAAACACGAACAGTTGTTACGAGCAGGATCAATACATTCCTTCTTCGTAAGATGTGGCAAAGTACGTGGTAATGAATGTGTAATTTTTGTGTCTGATCAAATTAACTTCTCGCTTCCAAAGGAATGCATTGTTTCGCTTTTTAAAATAATACGTTTTATCGTTCATTATATATGTAATCAATGTCTACTTCTCCCGCTGGGTTAGTAAAACAAACACATGTGTTTCAACAGGTAAACAAACTAAAGCAAGCAAGAAAATGTATACAGTTATTGAAAAAATTTGCGAAAAAAGAAAACTGGAAAAAAATTTAAATATTGAATAATTATTATGAAATTTATTCAAGCACATGCCTTTAAAAAGGAAATAAAATTTGTAAAAAACATTTATTTTGTTTGTACAGGGTGTTTTTTTTAGAGGTATAGAACTTCGAATTGAAATAAAACACAAGAAAATCGTTTTAATGTCCATCAATTTGGCTTTATTGGAAGGATAATTTTATGCCATTAATGTTTAAATATGATTTCGGGCATGTGGCCGCCGCGGCTGGCTCGAATAAAGCCAATTCTACAGGTCCAATTTTCAACCACTTTTTCGAGCATATGGGGCCGTATGTTGGCAATAACGCCACGAATGTTGGCTTCCAAGTCCCCTAACGTTTCTGGTTTGTTGGCGTAGACGAGCGACTTCACATATCCCCAAAGAAAATAATCCAATGGTGTCAAATCACACGATCTTGGTGGCCAATTGACAGGTCCATTCCGCGAAATTATGCTCTCATCGAATGTTTCCTTCAATAAATCGATTGTGACGTGCGCTGTGTGGCATGTAGCGCCGTCTTGTTGGAACCACAACTCATCCACATTCATGCCATCCAATTCGGGAACAAAATAGTCGGTTATCATGGCTCTATACCGGTCTCCATTAACGGCAACTGACTCTCCAGCATTATTTCGGAAGAAGTATGGCCCAATGACTCCACCAGCCCATAGAGCACACCAAACGGTCAGTTTTTGAGGATGTAATGGCGTCTCAAGGGTCTCATGTGGATTCTCTTCACTCCAAATGCGGCAATTTTGCTTGTTGACGTAGCCATTCAACCAAAAATGAGCCTCATCACTGAACAAAATTTTGCGATTTTGCTTGCGGTAAACTTCGCGAACTGAACCATTAGTTTCGAAATAAATTTGCACGATTTGCAAGCGTTGTTCTTTTGTCAACCTGTTCATGATGAAATGGCAAACCATACTAAATATTAATCACTTGACAGCTGACAAAATGGCCGCCAGTTAAAAAAGTGATGCCAACTTAAAGTTCTATACCTCAATAAAAAACACCCAATATTACAGTGGAGTTCAGTTATACGTTATAACTGGTAATTATCGCATACAACGAACAACTTCTGTGGTCTCAGTACTTTTGCATTAATATTTCATAGAAATTAGAACCCTTATAGCAAGCTCTTTTAAGTCCTACAAATGAAATTTACTTGTGAATAAATTTAACCAGACACAAATTGGAAAAATCGAACTAAATACAAAAAAGTAATGCGAAATGCTACATAAAATGAATTATTCATACTTTATTTAATTTTCATGCTATAAAAATTATTGTATCCAGTACCAATAAGAAAAAGACTTGAGTAGTCAACAGTGTAAATGTTTTTCAGCACTACATTCCTCTAGCTTACGGTGTTTTACACTATTTCCGTTCGCGTACTTTTTTTTAACAACAGCTTTTTAACATTAAACTTTTCAGTTTACTCAGTAATTACTCATTTACTGCATTTTACTATAAAAGTAAACAACAGACCTAAGTTTGCAAAGACTTATTGGCCTTCCCTCGTAATATAATCTCATTTGCTTTTATGGATGTTTATTAATGAATGTACATACATACATACGCATGTATTTTTTCATAGATTTTATTTAGAATTAAGAAAGCTGCCGATAGTATATTTGTAACGATTTCTCAAGCACTCATAATTTTCTTCTAATTTGTGAACGAATAAAACAATGGGCTTAGACATGAATAGTTGCACGCTGTGTTGCCAGTTTAGCCTTTTTGGAGGTTATATTTAGCATATTATTTTGTCTTTTAGTCTCGAAATTTACGTTTCAGCTTAGTTTTTCTTCGCGTTGAGGTGGGTACTACTCTCACTTCACGCGAAACTAATGATTTTTCAATCTTAAAATGGCTCTATTATTATCATATATTGCACTTGTAAAAAATATATGTATACACACACATATTAAGAAAAAATACTATTTTTAACACTCATGACATTTTTAATGTCATGTTTATTATTTAAACTAATTAAAAAACTGTTTAAAAAGGTTCTGTCTTGGACGTCCGTTTGTCTGTATGTACGGATCCTGTATGTGGTCACGATAACGACCGAAAGACTTCACTAATCGAGTCCTTTTTTTTACGCTTCAGTATAATTAACTTAACATTTTGCTTTGCTTTTTTCACAAAATGTCCAATTATTTTTAAGTATATAGGGATATTTTTTTTAGCAAATTTCTACTAAAAAAGTTATATATTGCAAAAATTATACAAATTCGCAAAACTACCCTAAAGCTGATCATACACACAAAAAATTTTTCATGTAAAATCGTCGAAAACCAGCTTAATTTAACATTTTTCGGTAATGATTTTGTTTCATAGTACAGTTAAATCAAAATCAAGTCGATACTGAAATAATACGAAAAATCATATTGAATCAAAGTAATTTCGGGTTGAAACAACGTGAATTTGAGATTGGAAGAACACGAAGAATCATGTTGAATCAAAATTATTTCAAGTTGAAACAACGTGAATTTGATATTGGAACAACACGAAGAATCATGTTGAATTAAAGTTATATCAAGCTAAAACAATATGACTTTAATGTAGCTATTCTATTAATTATTTTACTTAAGTGATAGTCATCAGAAAAATTTGTGTTGTAGCTGGCTGCCCCAGCCAAGATTTAAGCTCGTTCCACATGCATGATAGTCCACTCGCTAACCACTGCAACCACAGCAACTTCAAACTTTACTTTACCTATACACTAAATAGATACCATCGTATGTAAAATGAATTTCATTTTAATTCAACATGATTTAAATGATTATTTAACATAAAACTTATTTGAAGTTAAAGTTATAGTCATGTCGATTGAAAATGAAATGTAATGTATATAACAAATTGTTTTAACAGTGAAAATTCTTAAATCAAAGAGACTTAAGGTTAGATTAATAGTTTTCCATCTAAAATTAATATGAAAGAATGATAATTTTAAACCAACAGCAGTAAGTTTTCGGTGGTAATTCGTTTTTTTGTCGTCTACATAGGCACACATGTAAGAATAAACAACAACAAGTCACACAACTAAGCAGAACAGTGAATTGTCGCCATGAACAAAGCAAATAAACACTAAACAGTCAAACGACATATTATTTCTGGTAAATTTAATATGATTTCCAATCAGAATTGCGTCATGTTGATTTTACATTCCTTTTGTTCTGTGTGTATAGAATGCAAAACCGACAATAACTAGCAAATTATCTTACAGCATATAAATCGCGAAAACTTGCAAAAATGCGAATATGTTAAAAAAGTTTCCAAAACCTCAAAAACTGTAAACGAACAAACTCAGTAGATTTTAAGAATAAAACACAGTCTCATGTACAAAAAAATTCTGAAATTTCGCAAATAGTTTCTTAATTTAAAAGAATCCTTAAAATTTATTAAAAATCGCTAAAATTGTAAGGAATGGCAAAAACTTGGAAAAACTTGCGTAAATGACGAAAACTCGCAAGAACTTGGTAACATCAAAAATATATCCAATATGTATTGATGAAGAATTGTTAAGTGTCAAAACGCAAAGAATAGGAAAATATTAACTTTTACTGCGAAAATAGAGAAAATTCGCGAAAAACTGCTAAATTGCTAACAAGCCCTACTAAAATTACTCAAAAATAGCTAAAGATCTAAGGAATGCCAAAAATTTTTCAAAATGAGGAACATTCGCAAAAATTTACTATCAAAAATATAACAAAGTTTGAGATGGATTAAAAATCAGTAAAACAGTAAAAAACCATAGAGTTGGCTAAAAAATCACTTTCATCGCGAAAAAAAAGCGATGAATTGCAAAATTGCAAACAAAGGTTAAAATTGCTTAAAACGAGCTAAAATTGTAAGGAATGCCAAAAACTCGGAAAAATTCGCGAAAATTACGAAAATTTGCAAAAACCTGTTAACACAAAAAATATAGTCAAGTGTGATATTAATTAAAAGTCGGAACTGACAAAACATTAGTTCTATCAGGACAATGGCGGAAATGGCTTGAGTCAGAACTTATTTGTTAAAATTATACACAAGAGCAATAGCTTTTATTAAAAATTACCTGTATCGCAAAACCTGTACTGTAAATGGTTTAGAATTTTATGCATTCACAATAGAAACTTAAGCATCTCAACAAGTTAGTGACATTTTTGAAAGTTAACAGCAATAGCATGCACTTTAATAACATACATAACTATTTTTCGAGGAGCTTGATAGCAAGATGACACCAAGTTTAAGTCTATACATGATTTTATATGTTAATTCACACGTAATATATTTCTTAATATTTATGCAAATTATTGTTCCGACTCTTCTAACGATGAGCATGATGGTCATATTGCTAAAGTGATAGTTAAATAGAATTTATCAACAACTTATGTGCAATTAGGGATGGATGGCAGATCCATATTTGCAAAAAACTAAACATTGGGGTTAAAAAAGCTGGACATTCGAAAATGACTAGCAGTTTTAAATTTTTGTTTTGTATAAAAAATTTTTGAAAACTTTTCAAACATAATGGTTAAAGATCTACTGATGAATTAGCATCAGCATTAACGAAATTCAGCCACATATTAGGTTAACCATAACATAACACATTTTTTATAAAATATTTTTATGCATTGTTATTAGGGATGCATCGATACGCTTTTTAGCCGATATGATACCAATACTCAAAAAAATATCGATTTTTATTTAAAAAACAAACTACATATTCTCAAATTTTGCGGAGAAAGATGATTTTAAAAATATGTTTGTAGAAGCTGTAGTAGAAAATAATCTCTAAGATGAGACAAAACTCATTTGAAAACTAAAATTGTACTGTACGATGGTTTTAAATTTTTTAAATTTGTACAGCTGATTTGCGGCCCAGTAAAACTCTCAGCACGACAACTCGGTCGACAATGCAAGCGATCGACAACGTAATGGTTTTCATACAAATTTGGTACACACTAAGGAAAGTCGAGCGACAACAAATGTCAAAATCAGTCACTTGTGTTGTTGATGTCGACAAATAAAAAAGTAAAACAATAAACTGCTTCAATTTTATTAATTTAATAATGATAATTAGAAGTGACTTGTCGTCAATCGCTCGAGTTGTCGATCGACATCGTGGGTCAGGCTGTATGTTTCATTACAAAACCGTAAAATCTTTCATTAAGAACCAATACCAAGACCGATTTTTATTTAAAAAATAAAGATTTGTCATGTTTTCTAAAAATTTCAGAAGTGGCTTTCCTAATTAACTTTGGAGCCTCTTCGAAGTAACGCTAAATTTTAACGACCTTTTCCATCATCATCCATTTTTCCGTTGCACAGAGGAGTATTTGGCCCGAAAAGCTAGCCAAAATTATTAAACGTGTTTTTTGAATTAAAAGTTTGAGTTTTTTGATAGCTTTAGGTTTGATTTGGTATAATCGATGTTAAGAAACATCGATTATAAAAACGATACATCGATGTTTTTATTTACTCATCATTAAATGATTTAAGACGTATGTATGTACTATGAAAACATTTTTTGCCAAATTCGGGGGTCGGTCAGAAAATGTGACGAAGTGGTTGACAAGCAAGCTCCTCTCGTTGCCTGAGGAGTTTCTAAAATCTTTGTCGAAGTTTCTGAGAGAATTCTGTGCCAACTCTGAAAAATTTCCTGGGGAAATTCTAAAGAAATTTTTGACATGTTCGCATAGCTGCCAGAAATGACGATTTTTTACGATATCACAAAAACGATATGACATACTGTGTTGTAATATCATAGGTTTTTTACAATATGACAACACAGAGAAAACCATGCACGGTGTATGGCTTTGACAATGTTGGCATATCGTAAAAAACCTACGAGATGACAACACAGTATGTCATATCGTATTTGTGTCATATCGTAAAAAATCTTCATATCTGGCAGCTATTCATGTTCGACAAAATATCAATAAATTTTAAACATTTTCTAATACTTTTTACCATAGATAAATACGTAGACATAGATAAATACGCAGATTTCCAACTCTCGGCCTGTCTATAAAAAATTGACAACTCTCTTACACGTATAGGTCTTGTGTATTCAACAAACTTGAGAGAGGCAATTCAACACACATCACAGAGCGTAATTTTGCACTTGAAAACGCGGTAAAATGTATATTTTTGCACACATAAACACTTTTTTCAATTTATGTAATTTTTTTATTTGTTTTGGTATAAATTTTATGTTTATTCTTGCTGTAATTTTAACTTATTTTTTTAATTTTGTTGACATTTGTGTGTTGAAAATTATCAAAGCTTTTAACCCTTTTTTTCATTCAACAGTATTGCATTTTTGTTACTATTTGGGATAAATATTTTTAGTACCAAATAGAAAAATTGCAAAAACATATTTAGCAAATCAAAATTTTTTGAGCTCAAATGTATTAAAAATGATTCTAAATCCATATTTTCATTAATTAATGTAAAATCAATTGTATATAATAATGCAATATAAATATGCAATAAAATCATCCTATTGATTTGTTGTTTTAATATTGTTTTAAATAGGGATGTAACGATACGGCGTTTTGCCGATCCGATACCGATACCGATATTTAAAAATAAATATCGCCGATACCGATTCCGATACCGATACGAATATTGAAATTGAGTTCAATATTCGATCAACATATTTAGATCAACAAAACTCAATTGCAATTTTTTTATTATACAAAATTGAGTTCAAGTTTAGATCAACAAAACTCAAGTGCAATTCTTTTATTATACAAAATTACATTGTAAGAGAGAATATTTAAAATTGATATTAACCCAGTAAAAAAATTGGAAGTAATTATTAAGGAGCTACATTTTCTTTGCTTCCAAAAATCTATATTAAAAATATGCAGATAATTAGTAGAAAAGCAAGAAAAAAATTTTTAATTTCCTTATAATTTTAAAAAATACTCGCCATGCTTTTTAAAAAATCGATTTTTTAAAGGACATTTGTCAACTAATATTCTTCTAAACAACTTAATAGCTTAATTATTAAAAGTCTTCTAAGTTTATATTTATACACCTAAATTTACATGAAAATAAAGTTTTGAGTTCAAATTCGCATAAAAAAATTGTGAAAATGGGTAATTTTTATCCTTTTTCCTTGAGGAAAAATCATTATAGAACACCGAAAAAGAAAATTGTCATAGCATCGCTTCCAATTCGGTGATTGGTAATCGAAAAACAGAACTTCTTGCGATGGCAAGGATATGTAAAACTAATTAGAAATTATCCGAATTTGCAATACATCCGGATCGCGAATTCTACATTTTCATGACTTCTTTGGAGTGTGTTTTTTTGCTGGAATAAGATTTAAAAAACAACGACTTGAATTTGAATTCATGGTAAAATTAACAAAAAATAAATAATTTGTTTACAAAATAACAGCATAAAATATTATTAATTTTTAAAATTGATATTAATAAGATTTAAAAAATAACGAAGTGTATTTAATTCATGGTAAAATCGAACAAAAATAAATTATTTGTTAAAAAAAAACTCTGAAAAATTTTTTAAAAGTATCGTCGTATCGGCAGTAAAATATCGCCGATACCGATGTATCGGAAAATCTGAAGTATCGCCGATATATCGGTATCGGTATCGGTATTCGTTACATCCCTAGTTTTAAAACTTTGAAATGAGGGTGAAAATGGCAAAGTTTTAACAAAAATAGACCACAGTTGTTGGACGTTTTTTTCAAAAATTTTTTAAAAATAAAATTTTTTCTTTTCAATATTTCAAAAGAACAGGCTTAAAAATTACTGCAGTTTAAATTTTAAATCGATTAAGGCATGCGGGATGTAGCGTTGGACGAATATTGTGAAACTTTCTACGAAATTCTAACGCCCATCGAGTTTTTCAAATTTCTTTAGAAATGCTATTAGATACATTTGATATAATTTATCTGGCCTTTAATTGTTACCCGCCCGGTCAAAAATGTGGCAATGAGAGCTGATTTTCTAAAAATAGTAAAATTTTCGGAAGAATTTTTTTTACCTGCATGAAAATACTACCGAAATGAACTTTTTAACTTTTATTTCTTTACTATTTATTAATAACATTAAATTAAAAATGTTAAAAAACCACGTAGAAAATAGATGATAACTTCAAAACGGCTGGACCAATTTTCTTCAAACATAGCTTAGACAATTTTGGGTCAAGTCACCTTTCAAACAAAAATTTATTAAATTAATATCAATCTAGCCGTTTGGTAGCTACGGTGTCAAAGACAAACAGATTCAAGAGGATTCATCTAGAAAAGAAGTGATATCTTCTAAAGGGCTGGACCGATTTTCTTCAAACATAGCTAAGAACGATCAAGTCACATTTTAAACAGGGAAAACTACTAAATCAAAATCGGTGCAGCCGTTTGGGCTGTACGATGACGTGTACAGACATACAGATACACAGACACAATTTACAAACTTATAACACCGCTCTTTTTTGCAATACTATTATATATAAAAAATTTCAACGACATATATTTATGAATTTTTATTGCCTGTCCCACGATGTCGAAAAATCGAGCTCGTACTCCTATTTATATTGAAAACAATAATAAAAAAGTTTCATTTGTTTTTGTTTTCAATATCGACTTGTCGACATTTAATTAAAAAAAAAGCATGAAGAAAATGCGAATTTCCTATTTTTTTGCCGATGCATGAGACGTATAAGTAATATGATGGTATGTTCTATCCTATTACCCATCCATCTTCGCGCTAGAAATGGGAAATTCGTATTTTCTTCACGTTGTTTTCGGAATAAAAAATTCGTAAAAAAATGTTTTTTAATAAATAGTAAAGTGCTCACGGCTACATGAATTGAGATAACTGGAAAATTTCTTCCGCATGTTGTCAAGAAATTTGTTTAAAATCATCATTTTTTTAATTTATGCTATGCTGTTAACGGAGATATTTACAAAATCAGGAACAAAGTCAAGGCCAAAAACCAAAACTTAAAAATATCTCTGAAAGAAAATATTAGAGATTTAGTGAAACAAAGTGTATATTCTTTGTGTCTTAATAAGCTTTATAGCATGGCCAAATTTATTGAAATCGCATAATATTTGTAAAAGTTGAGGCCAACAAAGTTTATCATTCTCGAGAGTGTCAACTTTGACACCCTATAGCTCACCGTGCGTATTAACAGGGTGGTCTCAGTTTCATCATTCTTAAAGCTTAGGTCTTCATCTGTGATTTTTACATACATCATTTTGCAATCGGATCGCAAATTTCAAAGGTACAGATTTTTACCTTTTTTCCAATTGGAACCACTATGCGTTGTAGCATGTAAAAGCACGAATTCCACCTTGTGCGAACACCAAGAATCATCTTTTTTGTTTTTATAATTAAAAATATAATAATTTTTTTTTTTAATTAAAAAAATGTTTAATATGGTAAAAAAATTTTTGAAAAAAAAATGTAAACAAATGAAACAAGCGCGAATAGATTAACTGCCTGTTCAACGATGTCGAAGGAAAACCTGAGCGGTGGAAAGCAACTTTCTCGAAATCTAGTCAATTTGGGTTCAACAATATCGACATCTTTCGTTTGCTTGCACTTACGTGTGTCAATATTTCTCTCTTAAGCGTAGTATGCAGCTCTAAATGAAATTCAGGCTGCCATAAGAAGTATGTGTAAAAAAAAACAAACTGAAATTCAGGTTGGTAAATTTCTTAAAGAAATTTCCGTTTACTAGTACGCAGTTCCAAAAGAAAACTACACGAATATTGGCATTTATTGTCTATTACAGGCATGTTATAACAATAAGTGGAGAATTTTTTCTGTCAACTGAAACAAAAATTAATGTTCAGACAATTGTTTGGTCACGGAATTTTTGACATTTCTAGTTTTTCGTACATTGTAATTAATTTTTAGTGTTTTTGTGTGTCGTAAATTAAAAAATATATAAATTTGTGTGTATGGAAACAAAATTCTGTATAAAATTCTACACGATTATTTTTCCGTGTAGAAATAAATGCAAAACTCCAAACCTGAATTTCAGTGAGAACTGCATACTACGCTTTAAGTATTAAAATTTTACAATAATGCCATATTGTAAATTTCTCGTTTATTTAACGATTTTCATTTACACACTGCAAATACTACTAAATTGTGTCAAGAAAAATACAACCAAATTGTATTTGTAAGGTAGTCGCAGTTGTACAGGAAATTTTTATAATTTTCTAATACAAATTCTAGTTTTGTTGTACAGGTGCGACTATGTTAGAATCAGTTACAAATAAGATTGCTTAGAATTTTATATATTTACTCTTTTAAAAATAATTTCACGGAATACTTCTTGAACAAAATACATTCCGTTCTTTCATAATATTGTGAGTATCATAGTTATGACTTTGTTCATGATCGCAAATCAGTGTTCTTTCGCTTAGAATGGACATGAACATCTTATTTCGACATCGTTGAACAGGCAGTAAATGAACGATGTCGATGTTTTTTAAATTTTGAGAACGATGTATCGTCCATAAAAACATCGATGTAAACATGGATGAATCGTTCGTATACCTAATTGTGAGGTGTTAAAAGTGATGTGAATAATATTTAAAATCAATAATTCAAAATACACAAAAGTTTAATACGACAAAGAGCTATACCTAAGGAAAAGTGCCTGATGAGCAAAAATAAAAAAGGGAACATTTTCCAAAACTCATAAACATAATGGCACAAATTTTTTTAAATCCAAAATTAGAGATTTAGAATTTTATTGTGGTATATAACATTATTTGTACAGTCCAAAAATACATAAGTGTACAAAAAGAAGTTTTTTTTTAATTTTGAAACGAATTATTTCAACATAAATATTTAAGATAATTATTATTATTTTTTAATATTAAAAACAGCTTTTGATCAAGTCTTTCAGCAAAAAATCAATGTAATACCTCTCTCTATTCGTTTAGCCACAAAAAATCATATAATAAACATCTTGACAAGGAAAAAAAAAACATTCAAAACGCATGTAATTTTCTTCAAATCTCAACTTAAAGTCTTGAAAGTTCACAGTGTGATGTATAATTTTGTTAACTATCGAGCTGTTTACTTAGTTTTTAAGTTTTCTGTAAATTCAGTTTTTCTTTTTTGGCAGGCTTTTTGGCTCAAATACTCCTTCGTGCGTTGTAAGTTCTACTTTTCATTTTATACGAGGTAGACAAGCTCGTATTGCAAATTGTTGTAGCAAACGTCTCTCAGTCAGAGAAACAAGCCGTCTTAAAAAGTCGGCGGCGGCGGCTTAGGAAAAAATAATCGGCCGCGGTTCGTAGTCGGCTGACAGCGGCTGGTTTTGTATTTCGCGATAAAATGTAGATAATCAATTGCACTTTTTAATTCTGAACTTCTTTATTACGAAATTTTATTAAATATTCCTTTTATAAGTTTTTTAAAAAAAAAATTATACAAAATTGTTCGAACACATGACGACTTTCACATATTTTGTAATATGTAGTACAAATTTGCAACTATGAAAACAATTAGCCAGCTGCAATTTTGAGCCGAGGCTAGCCGCGTAGATCGGCGGCGGCTTGAAGTTGCATTGAAAGTCGGCGGCGGCTCTTCAGCCGGCTTTGAGCCGATCGGTTTTTTTCTCTGCTCTCAGTTGTTGTTAAGCCGATAAATAAGCCTTGAAATTAGTTAACCAGTTTAAAAACTGAATACACAGAAAAAACTAAATTTAATTTTCTGTAAAGGAATTCAGAGAAATAGTAAATACTTTGTCGAGGAACGGACCTACAAGCAAAATTGTAAATAAAGACAAAAATATCTCAAGAATTTCATAGAAAAAAGACGTGTTTTTTCAGTGAACAAATTGTTTAAATCTACAAAACAATTTGTCTAAAAATATTTACAAATTGTAAACAAAAAAATTTACTAAATCAAACGAAAAGATTTACTGAACTTTCTGAAAAATATCGAACAATATTTTTGTCTACATTTATAAAACAATTAGTCTAAAAACAGTAAAAAATATTAAACAAAATATTTTACTTAATCAAACAAAAATATTTACTGGAGTTTTTGTAATATAACAAAAAAAATTTTGTCTGGGTCATCATCATCACTTTGTTAAATTTGTTCAAGTCTAATTGTTTATCTAAAGACTTTAAAAGAATGAATGAGAATTAACGCAACGACATGCCGATATGTACATATTCAGTTGATTTTTTTAAAATTGGCGGGACTTACAAAAAAATTAATAAAAATACATAATTTAATTAAACTTAACTAACAGGATGGACCCCTATGTCGACACGATTCTTTCTTTTGCATAATTAAGTTTAAAGCAAAAGTAAAATTTTAGAATTTAATTGTACTAAAGAAAGAATCGTGCCGACATAGTGGGCTTGACATTAAATGTTTTCAGTTCAAAGAGAAAATTAAAATGATGACATTTACAAGAGTTATTGTTGTATAGCAACTAATAAGAGTAATTATAAATTTAAAGCAATAAATAATATTGATATTTTTTCGAAAATTCCAATTTAGCTTGACATATTTAATTTTAGCTTGAAACTGGACAAGCATCAAAAAGATGCACAATCCACCCAAGTCCAGCCCACCTGGCAACACAATTCCTACAGCAGATTGTATCATTCCTAAAGGCATTTTGCTATTTTTTTAATTTAGTACCGAATTGAACACAAAATACCTTATTTTTATGTTATATCTACACGTTTTGATTTCAATTTGTATATTTAAAACTAAGAGCGTTTGTGTTTTGTTTTCATTATCTGCTTGAAGTATCTTCTTATTCAAAAAAAAATAAATAAAAAATATTATCAAATCCCAGTAAAAAATTGGAAGTAATTTTTAAGGAACTACATTTTCATTGCTTCCAAGGAATCTACAAATATTAAAAATATGCAGATAGTTATGAATCAATTTTTACTTGACTTTCTGCTAATAATAATTAGCAGAAAAGCGAGCAAAAATTTATTTTAGTCATAAATATGTAACTCCGTTATAGTTTAAGAAAATACTCACGATGATTTGTAAAAAAATTAATTATTAAAGTAATTTATAAATTAAATTTCATCTAAAAATTAATAACTATTTGCTAAAATATACATGAAAACACTGTTTTGCTTTTGAATTCGCATTAAAAGAAACGAGTTGCAAAAATGGGCAATTTTTCCCCTTTCACTCAGAGGAAAATATCATTATAGAAGGCCAAAAAAGAAAATTTTCTTAACATCGCTTCCAATACGGTGATTAAAAATCGAAAAGGAGAATTTCTTGCAATGACTAACCTATGTAAAAATGATTAGAGATTATGCAAATTTGCACTACATCCGGATCGAAAATTCTACATGTTCATGACTTCCTTGGAATGTCTTTGTTTACTGAGATATTAAAGAAAACATGGAGTTTTCAATCAAAAATATTTAGCCTTTTTTAAAAATCCCGATGTAGCATCTTCTTTTTTTCCTGCTCCCAGCAACACTGGTTGTACGTGAAATAATTCAAAACAATATTAATCTTAGAAGCAGAACTTTTGTACTTCAAAGTTTATTTTAGTCATGCCGAATACCTTAAAATAATCTTAATGTTGCATGTTTCAAAATCTTAGAACATTAAGATAGATTTAGCAACTAGTGATAATAGTGGAAGCTATTGACGTAATATTTTATTTGGAATAGTAGCAGACAAAGTTGAAGGTCGCACAGTCGCACCGACGAATTTATAAGAAAAATAATATTTTAATAATTTAAAAATAGATTCCGTTAGCAATTTCCTCCGGGACGATAGTTAGTGAAATGCATTCCAACGTGATAAAGTTCGATTTAGGTAACTAAAAATGTCAGCGGCGCGAATTGAATTGAAAAATTAATTTTTTTCTGTGTATATTGTGAAATTTTGCACAAATTGTCAATATGTTTTTCATTTAAATATGTTTTACGCATTTCCTGTAAAACTTTTAAAATGTTAGGTAGGGCTTTCTGCATTTCCTTTGACGATATGTACGCATATTTAAAAAACCGGCAACCGAAATACGGTTGTCGGTTTTTCCAAAATGCTGATTTTTCGAATGTCAAAAAGTCCGGTTTTTATAAATTAAAAAACTGACCCAGTCGAATATTTTTCGATTCGTATATTTTATTTGTATTTGCTATATTAAAACGACGAACTTTTAATGTTGATTGTCCTAATTATTTTTGTTCAAGAGCATTTATTGAAGCATGCAATTAATGTGAACTAATTTTATAAGATGGTAGCAGGGGGAATTAAATTGGCCTTGTGATGTAGAATTTATATCAAGGTTCATATTTTATATGGAGTTCGAAAATCCTTCATAGACAAAAAATGCTTGTTGCGTGAATGTCAGGAAATAACCAAGAAAAAGAAAAAATATAAATCTGTGCACTGGGACTTCCCCTATATGTGTGGAATTTTTTTTTTCGTATTTTGATTGTAAACCCTCCTGAAAAGGTCTTTTTAATAAAAAAAACTGTGCTGATCACGTAATAGGAAGGCGTGCCGCATATAAGGGGCACTATAATGCGTAATTGAGAAATGATGAGAAATTATAGCGATGGGAGTTATAGTGTTATAACAAAAAAAAAATTGTAAAAAAAGAAGTCAGATCCACACAACAACATTAATGAGAATATAAGTGCAAGTTCCTATCCAAAAGTTTTGGCCGTTAAATTACTGAGATCAACATGAAGACCAAGTTCTTGATAGGTACAATACCATCTCATTTTTAGGCAACCTGCTACTTGGCAATTTTTTTTAATTTCTAATATTGGCAAGAATTATAGGGAAAATGTCTCCAAGTTAGCTTAGAAATTATATAGTATCATACTTATCAAGAACTTGACCCTCATTTTGATCGCAGTAGTTTTAACCGCCGAAATTTTTTGATAGGAGCTTGGCCTTGCTTTCAAAGTTATGTTTTTATGCGGATAATATCTAAGTGAACTGTTAACTCTTTTTTTAAGCAAATTAAAATCAAAACTTTTGCATTATAATTTTCTCACAAAAAAATCGGTCGACCGGTTTTTTCTGAATTTTAAAAACCATAAACGGTTTTTCTAAAATTTCAAATAGTCGAACTATTCGAAAACCGGTTTCTGGAAAATGTCGAATAATCGATCACCCTGCAACCAAAGAAGATCTATTGTATCCCATGCCGGGTGCTTCACAGTCGTTCAGAATATGTACTGGAGTTTCAACGTCATAGTCAGAGAATCTCCACAGTCTATTACTCGCAATGCCAAGTCTGTTGAGGTGTTCTCTCAGTCTGCAAGGGCCTGTGAGGAAACCTATGAGCATTCTTAGATTGTTTTTACTCAGGGACATGAGAGCTACGAAAGAATTTTGGTTATACGTTTCAATCATGAGCTTTGTATGCCTCAATCCAGGGAGATTCAGCGAATCCAAGTCCGCAAAATTATGTGACCTTATTCATGCTGCTTAGCTGATGTAGCTTATGCGGTATTCCCAAGCTAACTAAGGATAAACTCATATGAGCTGAGTGCTTTGATGGCAGTCTGATTATCCGAGCAGATGGCTATTTCTCTGCCTCGGTAACTCCTGTCAAGGTTTAATTGTGCGCAATAGCATAAACTTCCGATTGAAAAATGGTAGTAGCTTTTCCCAAGGAATCGTTGTAGTTAGTCCTTGGTCTTACGACTCCCACACCAGAGCCTGACGGCGGTCTGGAGCCATTAGTGTACCACCTGATGGTGCCATTTCCAATGGAATATCGGGGTATCATTTCCCCCATTCCCCTTTGTTGGCCAGAACAGTTTCAAACCTCTTGTCAAAGTCCCACTCTTTATTCATCACATCAGAGGGTTGCGCAAGTAGGGGAAATTGTCTTGCCAGGTATGATTGCTCCCATTGGCTAATTATACAGTCCCTGTCTAAGCTTTTTCACGCGGTGCTAATTACTTTTTGCCTGGCAGCAGTTTCTATCATAATCGTCAGAGGTGTGAGTTCAATGAGGAATTCAATAGTCGCCATAGGACACGTCCTTATAGCCCCGGTTATACAGCGGCATAATAGCCTCTGTAATTTCTCTAGCCAATCTCCGGTCGTAGCCAGCCTTACCCTGTCCGACCAGGAAACAGCACCATAAGTGATGATAGGTTTCACCATTATGGTGTATATCCATCTCAAGATTTTGGATGTGCAACCCCATGTTTTACCTGCAAGACATCTACAAACCATTAGTAGTGCTTTTGTTGCCTTGTCAACAGTCGCCTCTAAATGCTGTCTTCATAACAGCTTTGAGTCTAATATCACTCCGAGATACTTGACCTCCGATGATCTTTCTATTTGCACGCTATCTACTCGGATGTTTGGCCGGCGTGAAAGTGTCCTCTTCCTTGTGAAAGCAACAACGGTAGTCTTTGCAGGATTGATATTTAACCCTACAGATAGACACAATTCCTTCACTATCCTTAATCCGTTGTGTATAATGCCACACAACGTCTCTTCAAATTTTCCCCTTGCAATGATAACGATGTCATCGGATATCGAAATCCCCTTCCACGTCCAAAAATGCACAGGCCGCAACTTCCTTAGTGTCTAGACAACTGCGTATTGTACTCGTCAGTTGATACAGTGTAGTATCCGTTGAACGACCTGCCTTGTATGCATGCTGCCGTGAATGCAACGGCTCCCTACACAAGATAGTTGATGGAATATAGCTATCAATAATTTTCTCCATCAGTTTAAGCATGAAAGAGGTTAAACTTATGGATCGAAATGACCTTAGAAGTGTAATATCCCTCCTACCTATCTTAGGTATAAAGATCACTCTTGCCCTGCTCCATACCTGTGGTATGTTGCCTAGATCTAAGTTGCACCTGGTTAACTTTATTAGGTAGGGCATACGCTCATTTTTCCACTGCTGGAGAAATATAGGGGGGTTACCATCCACCCCTAGAGATTTGTACGGTTGAAAGGTGACAATATCCCATTCTATGCGCTGTTCGGTGCATAGTTTCCGTGCAACGTCCCAGGATTCTTTGTTTCCTCTAAGTCCTGCATATGGTTCTTTTGTCGACCCCTCTATAATTTCCGGAAAATGAGCCAAGAGTAGCATCAGCGCCTTTTCTTTTTCATTCCTGGTGTAGATTGCATCTGCCCTTTTGAGTGTTACTGATGAATCCACATGAGCTTTAGCCATGATTTACACCGTAGGTCAACATAGTAAGGCGTGGTCCCAGAGGCGCAAAATTTTTGGAGTCTTTTTTGCATCAAGCCTCAACTTTTTTGGGGGTGAAAATGAAAATATTTCCACTTTAAAAAATAACGGATTCGGCATAGCACTCTTACCTGTATAATTAGCAATGCATCTTGAAGAGCAATTATTTTTATTAATACAACGAATAAGCTTTTGTTAGCACAAGAGTTTCCCTCGTATGGACTTTGTCACTGTTTTTTTTGTCTGCCATCGTTGTTAAGGCAATTGTTAGAACAACGATGTCTTACTATTAAACGTAATTTTCAATGGAAAAAAACAATAGCGTAGCTTCACATTTTTTCTAGGGGAGCAAACAATTTTTTTTAATTTTAATTCGGTGATAGTTTTTCCTAATACTCACGATGCCACTAAAAAATCTATTGTTTTTAAGTTATGCTAAGAATTAGTGTTTAATGAAAATTGCTACCCTGTTCCGAATACAAAGTCTAACTAAATCTAGATCAAAACCGAAAAATTCCTTCGTAAATTGAACTATTTACTGCAGTAGAAATGGAGTAGAAATAAGAATTGTAAACGTTAATATCCTAGTAATATTTAGGGGATTTACAAGGTGGTCATAAAGTCATATGTTTTAAAATAATAAACACGAAAAATATGACTGCTATGAGTAATCCCTCATAATTTGGTGTGATATTTCAAATTTGAGTCAGCTATAGGGATGCCAGATTTTGGAGAGGCCAAAAGAGCACAGTGAGCTTAAAAAAAGAGCACAAACGACAAAAAAATAGCATACATTTTCAAACAATGAAATAACGCTAAATTTCAATATTATAGTTGTATTATGTATTCATTTTAATGTTCAGTAAAACATACGATATAAAAAAGATAAATAACACAAACAAAAAATTTATTATGTGCTTAAAAAACAAATAAAAAAAACCATTCCAATTTTCATGGAATAAAAACAATCAAATAATTCATTCGAATAAAAAAAATAACTAATACTAATGAACATATAACACAGCGCAGCAAAATGGAGAATAATTTAAATTATTATTTTTTTTATCTGCTGATTGTCATGACATTCTTTTTCCCCAATAGCTCTAGTTTTAAAGATATGGTGACATTTAATATTTGCATAATTTACGGCATCTTTTCTGTATAATTTGCTCAATATTTCACCAACTGTCTTCGAAACGTTAAAATACTTTCTGGATTATTAATCTACACAAAAATCTCTTTAATTTGAGAAGAGTATCATAGTCTAGTGACTAAACTTTAGTCCTTAAACTTTTTTTTGTAAATTTTCTAAACTCAAAATTATGTATTTCGTCCGCTGATTACGAAAATAATATTGTTCTTTTTTCTAGAATTTAAATCACTGTCGGAGAGAAATTTTAAATGTTTCTTAATTCAGTGAAAAAGCACGTATTTTCATAAAAAAGCGTTGTTTACATTTACTTAGAATAGAAGAAAGTCAAGTAGAAACAGCGGCCATCTCTTGTTTGCCTCTGGTATTTATTATTCTGAAATAGCCGTTGGTGAGAATACAACGGGGGAAGCAATTCTTGTTATGCAAAATAAAAAAGACCACAAAAAAGAGTACTTTACATAAATAGAGCACTTTTGCGTGCTCTTTTGGACCACCTTGTTTTAAGAGCACATTTTTTAGAAAAGAGCACATGTGCTCTTTAAAAGAGCACGTCTGGCACCCCTAGTCAGCTATTAAAAAAAAACAATTATAAATACTTGAAATCAGAATGCCAAGAATACGTGAAAAAACTAAAATAA
This sequence comes from Panzeria rudis, assembly GCA_956483635.1. Classification (NCBI taxonomy): domain Eukaryota; kingdom Metazoa; phylum Arthropoda; class Insecta; order Diptera; family Tachinidae; genus Panzeria; species Panzeria rudis. Next base: position 66,321,608 of record OY101451.1, read on the forward strand.
TAGCCGGTTTGTTTTCAGATTAATTAAACATGAGGGTGTTGCTGGTTGAATGGTTAGCGCATTTGATTACAAACCCTGAAGTGTTGAGTTCAGGACTAGTCTCAGGCAATCCAACAACATCATCAAGTTTTGTGATGAGCATTGGTGTGTTATTGTGTTGGTTGTTGTTGGACTGTTAAAGTGATGAAGGCATAGCACTGTTTATTTCTTGCTACAATTTGTTGAGCAGTGTAATTCATTAAAATTTAAAAAAAAAATGGGAAGTAATACATATGTATGTTGGCTCTCGTAACGAGAGACTATTGGAATGTGGCTCCAACTGCAGTGAAGCACGGCCATGTCTTATATATACCTTGAATCTTAAAACGTTTTGCTTGGAAAACCACAGTGTACTTTTTTCTTTCATTTTGATTTAACTTCCTTTTGTTTAAGAGCACTTTTGACTTAACTGCACAAAATTATTATCTGGTGTCTCTTTATCTTAAAATCCCATAAAAATTCGTTTTTAAGTGCACTTCATATACCTGCACTTTAAATATAAATGCCTTAAATTTTTAAAATTTTTAAATTATTTTCATACAAAATATCAATCGTAGCTGCATTTTGACTTAACTTCACAAAATATTTGTTTTCTACCAATAAGCACTCAAAAACTTAAACTCCCAGTACTCCAAATTCAACTGGAAGTAAACTTCATTTCAAGTTCTTTGCAAACTTTCTCGAACTTTCTTTTGTTTGTCAAATAATGAAAAATTAAATCATATTTCAGAATTAAAAATAGCTACATTGAAAATTTTTCTAAAATTCAGTGAAAAATTATAAAAAATTAGAAATTATGTAACATATATATATATATATATATATATATATATATATATATATATATATATATATATATATATATATATATATATATATATATGTATCAGTGGTGAATATACTAGAATCGCGTTGTGAAAGATTACAAAAATTTCAAATAAATTGCAAAAATTTCAAAAATACATGAGGTTATACCTATATGGTATGTGTTTATAAAAGTGAGTGAAATGCGTACAAATACGTTGATTTGATTTTTGTAACGTATGGAAACGTTCACTTCTCCGGCGCACTTTCCAGAATAGCCACCATTAATATATTAATTTCATTTTTGTCTGTAATAAATAATTTTCTAATAAAGCTTGAAATGGACTTTATATTCAACTTGAAACAAACTTCTAATCAATCCTTGATGTAAACTATATTTCAAGGGTTGAATTAAACTTAAATTCAAGGCTGGAAATAAACTATAATTCAAGGCTTGAATTAAACTTTTTACAACTGTAATATTTTACTTGAATTCAACTTCCCATTTTACTGGATGGTGCTATTGAAATAAAGTGTAGTTCAACCCTTGAAACAGGATTGTTTGACTTGAATACCAATTGCATTACGATTTATTTCAAGCAAAATTGCTTATTGGGCTGTAATTATTCTTCAAAATCTTATTTTTAGTGCACTTTGTATACCTGCACATTTAATATATTTTTTGGCAGTTTTTAATTATTTTCATATAAAAAAATTAAGGTTAGCTGTACACATTAAATAATTGTGTGTACCTGCACACATTTAAGCTAACAGCATTCTTGACTTATCTGCACAAAAAATTTTGAAAAGTTGATTGTGCAGCTAAGTCAAAATTATTGTACATCTCTTATTTACACCATGTACTTTTTTTTCATTTGCATATCTGGGTAGCCTATTGGAATCACAACAATGTTTTTAAACTATCTTTAAATATAAGCAATATATATATATATATATATATATATATATATATATATATATATATATATATATATATATATATATATATATATATATATATATATATATATATATATATATATATATATATATATATATATATATATATATATATATATATATATATATATATATATATATATATATATATATATATATATATATATATATATATATATATATATATATATATATGTATATATATATATATATATATATATATATATATATATATATATATATATATATATATATATATATATATATATATATATATATATATATATATATATATATATATATATATATATATATATATATATATATATATATATATATATATATATATATATATATATATATATTCTTCAACAAATTATTTTTTTCACTCTTCATCACTGTGCAGCTGCACAAAATATTTTTATTGTAATTTTATTTAATGAAATGAACTTATGAAAACCTCTCTTATCGCCATCTGTTTATAACGAAATAACAAAATTTGGTCATTTATTATTTCTAGACAAATTTGGTTGTCTATTGAAACTACAAGTTAGACACTGAATTTGGCAGATTAGCATTTGAGTCAGATTCGTGCTGAAGTGCAATAAAACCTTGTGCAGTCAACGCGTTTAATTCGGAAAATTGCGCAGAGTAAAAATATGTTCACTTAACATTTTTTAATCTGCAAAGTGTGAATAAACAATTGAAAGTGCATAGAAGAATCAAATTGGTTGGCTAATTATTAAAAGTTGGTTAAAACAATAGAAATCCCGAAAAAACGTATTTAAAACAAGTAAGAGCAGATTAAGTTGACATACTTACTTTTTGAATATAAAAAAATGCTTCCTTGCTAAAAGGCAGTTCACACATTACTTAATATGATTTTTAAAACTCCGTCCCTCGTAAAGCATTTTAACAAAATTTTTAAATAAATTCTGAACAAAGCAACAATATATAAAATATGGGGCATTATTTGTGAAGCGGAAATGCTAATAACTTTTTGTCTCCTATTTTTATAGTTTCTGACTATATGATTCCTATATATACCACCGATTAAAAAAAATTTTTTTCTCCTTAACGAGATATAGGACTTTAAAAATTCAACAAACGGATCCATACACTATACGCTATTTTTGGTAAAAATTTAAAATGAAATTAAGGAGGGTGAATTTAAAGCGCTTTGAGTTAAGCTATAAAATGCAACGAAATAATGCCCTTACATGCGTTTCCGTATCTTTTATAGCTTAGAAGATATTTGACTTAAAAAATATTTTTTGTGTTGAATTTTTTCATCTATAACTTTTTAGTTTACAGTGGGATTTTATTCGATTCCTGACAAAATTTTAAGTAGAACTGAGGATCTATTTTGTTTTAATATCTGCGTCATTAAATTCGGCAAAATCAAAATTTTTAAATTTACTTGAAAAGGCACGTTTTTTTAAGTATCTTCATTATTTTAAATTTTGTAAAAAGCTTTGTAAGCTTTTAGTAAACTCACTCTTTAATCATACATCGCAAAATGCGATGTGCTTAGCGTTAATTATATTGTATTTTGGAAGTGTATGCTACATTCAGCAATGGCCAAAAATCTTAAGTTTTAAAAATATTTTTTGTGTTTAAAGGCCTATAAAAACTTATGACAATGGATTTTAAAAATGCCAACTATATCGTTTTATAATGTAGATATGCTAAGAATTTTGGCAGACATTGAAGAGAGCCTGTTCATAAATGTGAATATACGCGCAGATTTTCTGAAAACAGTAAAAATTTAGGAAAAATAAAGTTTTGTACCATAAAAAATATGTATTAAAATATTTTCATTTTCTTAAATTGACATTTTTGACTGCTGTATGAATCTGTTTAATGCACCTGAAAAAATTATTCGAATATCTTTTAGTGATCTCGAGATATTCCGACTGAAGGTATGCAATTCATAGAATATAAAGAATTCTCTTAACTTATTTCCTGTTATAATTAATAAAATTCTACCTTAACCTCATAAAAACAATAAAAATCAGGGTTCGGATTTGCGCATTACTTTTGCTCATTACGCATTTCTTACAAGAGTACTAAAAATTCGCACAAGCGCAAGGAGCAGAGCGAAAAAAGGAGCAATTGGTTAGCGCAGCGCAATCGCATTCGATTTATTAGCGCCGTGGGCTGCGCATTGCCAAGCGCTTTGGGCTGCGCATTGCGCATGCTTTTTTTTATGCCAACAGTGCGTAGTTTGCATTTATTTAGTGCTGCAACATACATACATCTTTCGTAGTGATGTAATTTTAGGACATTTGGACTTCTAGCATTATATCGTTCTTCATTACTTTTTTATTCTTAATCCCATACATATATGATGCCCCTGGACGATTCAAACTTCCGGAACGGAACCGGAAATATGAACCATACTACCGACCCAACTTCCGGTCCAGACTGGAACCGGATATAAAACTGCACTACTGACCCAATTTCTGGTATATCCCCTAAGCCGAAGATGTGAACTGCACTACCGACACAACTTCCGGTCCAGACCGGAAATATTAACTGCACTACCGACCCTATTTCCGGTCCAGTCCCTAAACCGGAAGTGTGAACTGCACTACCGTTCCAGATTCCGGACCTGACCGGAAATATGAACTGCACTACCGATTCCTTTTCCGGTTCAGTCCATAAACCGGAAGTGTGAACTGCACTACCGACTCAATTTCCGGTCTAGGCCCTAAACCAGAAGCGCCGAACGGGGACTTAAAAAAATGCGAAAGCATGTAATAACATCCATGGAAATAGCGCCCATTGCTTTTTTAAAATTTTTTACTACTGTAAATGCGCCAAGTGCATTTCATGCTCTTTTGGCTCTTTTTGCGCAAACAAAAAGCGCATAGGAAAATGCTCTTTTTTGCGCTTGGTCCTTTTATGCCAGCGCGAAAATGTTGGCGAGGCGCAAGCGCAATAATAAATTTGCTCCGCTCTTTCCGTAAAGCGCAAAAAAGAGTAGAAAGAGTGGCGCTGCGCTTCTTGTTTTCGTACTCTGATAAAAATACATTTCCAGTGTTATACAACACGTCTATGTTCGCTTTTCACGATAAAAATATATTCATCGTAATTATACAATCTGTTTTTCAATTAAGAATACTTAGTCAACGTTCAGACTATGCAAATCTCATTGATCAGCTTCTTATTTTTTCTTCTGTGAACTTTCTTTGGCGTTCAGACGATGAAAGTCTTATCGTTTAATTGTTTCTTCCTTTTGTATGAATGTATACACAATGTGAATGAATGCCTACGTTTTTATATTACGAATGAGAAAGAAAAATGAATTTCAAGCGTACATAAGGTGTGTACTAGGGATGCCAATCGGGATTGATTTTTAAAAATCCCGGGATTCGGGTTTTTGCAAATCCTGGCCCCGAAATCCCGGGATTTTCGGGATTTCGGGATCCAACGATTTTTAGTAAAATCCAATTTCTTTTTAATAAACAATACTTTAATAACAAATTTTTATTTTATTTATGAATATAAAAGTTTATATGTAGAGAATATACCATTACAGACATATTTATATAAAGCAGTGGTGCCCACACACACTATCACATTCTGTGTTTGAGTGTGTGCTACGCGTCTAAATACCCAGTTGGGCACGTCTTTAAGAAGATATCATCAATGACGGGTGCACAACAATGTTAAATCCTCGACGGCAAATGTCGGACATCCGAAACAAATCATCAAGGAAGTTTTCAAACAAGTGTCGCGAAAATCGTGTGGGATTCAATGAGCCACTCAGATACTAGTGTGACTACGTGGGCGACATTTTCTCCAATGATTAAAAATGCGACAATGTCGCCTATTATGTCGTCAATGACTATGTAGGATACTGAAGACAAAATGTAAGACAAGTTGGATTGATAACAGCAATTAAGACATCTTGTCCTCCACAATGTTAGTGAAGACAAACTGTAAGACATTGTAGCTCATATTGACCTCAAAAAAGTTGGATTGAGGGCAAAACGAAAGACATTGTTGCTCATATTGTCGTTAAAAGTGTGTAATATAGGACAACATTCAAGAATTTGTGGCTCAGATTGTCGTGAACGACGATTCACTTAAATTTTCGATTAGAAAACTTATTCGACAGAGGACAATTCGTAAAAGAATCGTAGATGACAATGTCGTGCAAGGCAGTCTGCCCAACTGGATAGATATGCTATGAATCTCATGCACAATGTATGTGAGATTGTGTTGTAAACAACAGCCTATCCACGAGTGCAAACGAAATTGAGATTTTGCCCACTACTGATGTATGGCATTTGAGTTTTGTTAACAGGAAAATCTTTAAGAAATTTATTATTTAACATATTGAAATAATTTTATTTTAAATGAAATTTATTTGTTGATGGTTGTCATCCGTCCTCTTTTTCGCGGACACTGTCCTCTTTTTGTGGTCTCTGTCCGGGGAAAATATTTGCGTCCGGGAAAGTCCTACTTTTTACGGATTAAAAAAGAGAGCTTATATTCGAGTAAATTATCTGTTTTACATTTATATATTTTTTCGCTTTTATACCCGTATTGATTGAAAAATTGCATTTATTAAAAACCAAGTTAAAAAGGGAAATAAATAATTGGTATTAGATGGCCAGCTTATGTTGTAAATAATACTGTCCATGAGAGTTGTGATGTTATTCTATGACGTATGTACATATGTATTTAAAATATGGATCGTGTTCAGTAAAAAGGGCCAAATTAATATAGATTTAAACCAGAGTTCATATGATTATTTCGAACTTATTTGCTTGTGAATGCAAATGCATTATAAGTAAAACGTTCGTAAGGATATACATATTCAGAAATAATCAGGCATGATTAATATTCCAAGGAACAAGGAAAAAGTTAACATCAATCTAATTTTTCTACGCACACAGCAGGACGTTGCAGCGCTACTTTCGGAAGCCTTCCACCATCAGTGCTCATGTGTACTTTGCTTATCACTACTTGTGAGGTGGCTCTAGGCTTTCCAGGCGGGCTTGATTTGTTTTGATTGTCAAGCTTTTTTAAGGCTTGTCAAGATTTAAGGTAAAAAGCTATTTGTCAAGCTAAAACTTAATTTCTATTCTGTGCACAATTTAATGCACGAGCTTCAATTAGCTATTTTGGCATTAAAAGTTAGTTAATGAATTTAAATACATGATAATTTATATGGATACAAAGTAAAAATTATAATGAAAATCTTTCTCCAAGGGCTTTTTCTTTGCAAATCAGAGACCTTTATTAAAAATAAAATACTTTTGCCTTCGGAACTACATATTAACGGAAATTCCTCGAGCCTATAGACGTTTCATTCCAAATATATTTCTAAAGAGTAAATATGGTATAATTAAAAAACAAGACGAAAAGGAAACCGAAAACTTAATGTCGAGCCTTAGCTACCATAGATTCACAATTCAGAAAATAGTTTTGAATTTACTAACAACTTAATGGTAAAAGAAAATGTTATTCTTCTCTCAAAAGTTGAGTATACAAAATATTTGTATGAAATTTTCAAACAACATATAGAATGATATGATGAGTGATTCTACATTATTAACACAAAAATTGCATTTTTCGAGGTATGACTCTATTGCAGCACAGGCTCGATATGTAATTTAATTTCGTTTGTATTTTCGATTCCTCTTAATGCGTTTTGTAAATTAAGAACATAATGTCATTTGCCGAATTAATGATATGAATTAGTTTTAATGAAAATTTTAAATTTGCGAAAGTTTTTGCAAACAAATTAAGGTACAGAATCAGCCCAAATTTAATCGGAGTGCTGAGGGAATACATAAAAAAATGCAAACGAATTGATACCTTCTCCAATTTTAGAAGTTGATTAATGAATGGATTTTTATTGCTTTGCATATCATTAAGTTAGTGTCACGATTTTTTCTTAAATCAAGCTTTATTTCTCTATTTGTCAAGCTTTTTCACAACTTGGATCTGGTAAGCCTAGGTGGCTCTGTTGAGTGTGATTTCGATTCTGATATATACAAACTTTTCGTGAAAATTAAGTACGAGAATTAAATCACTTAGGTTGATGGCAACTTACCTGTTTCTCAAGCAATTCCCAGTGCTACCGTTGGATTATTTTACTTCATTCCCATTGCTTTCTGATTTCTTTAGAGTTCATAATCTTTATTTCATGAGCAAATAAGAAATTTTTACCAAACAATGAAAGTTTATTTAAAGTGGGTAGCCCTACCGTTAGAGATATTTGGTGTGTAAACGATTGAACTCTTAACTAACTTCAGGTTTTCAGTTGATGAAGAACTACTTTTTATTAAATGCTTGTGCTATAATTTTTTTTAATTATAAACGAGGAAACTATAACTTAAAAAAAATTTGTTCCCAACATTTTGAATTATATTTGAAGTCCTGATAAATATATCTTTAGCTGAAACGCCAAACGCCCTAACTAACATTATCATAATTTTACAATTTTAATAGTTTCTTAATTATATTGCTATTTTATATCGGGAAAGTCTAATTTTTACAGTAATTATGTGTGTTGGTCAAATACATCGCAATTTATTAAAAATCCGATTAGAGTTTTTTGTTAGTTAGTTAGTGCTTTTTGCATTTTATTTAACAATATGTAGAGCATAAACTTCGATTTATTGCAAATATGTATCCTCAAATGTGCATGTATATACTTATGTACAACTTAATAGAAACACATCGATGGTGTTGCACAAAAAGCGCTAATCTGCTATGTGAAACATTGCGATATTGGCCCTTTTTGGGCAACACCATCGGTATGTATTTAAGATATTATTTGGAGTAAAATTATTGGAAAAAACTAGTTTCGTTTTATTTTTAAGTCCTACTTTTTTAAGTAAATGTCCGGGGTTTTTTCCTCTGCTGTCCTCTTTTTATAAATTAAGCGATGACAACCCTATTGTTAAGCATTGTCTATATGCATTTCATGAGTGCTTTACCAAATCGTCAGTAGACTTCAACCGCACTTTTGAACAGTTACAAACCTCTTATTTTATGTACAGACTTTAAAAAACCATTTGAGAATTTACAAATGATTTTCAAAAATAAGCAATGGATTTCTAATTGTATAAAGGTGTAGAAAAGAAAAGATTCAAATGGAATACAAATTATTTGTTGGGTTTTTGTATAAGTTTCAAAGCCTACAATCCTTATTTTTGAAAATCATTTGTAAGATAAGGAGTTTGTAGCTGTTCAAAAGTGTGGTTGAAGTCTACTGACGATTTGGTAAAGCACTAATGAAATGCATGTAGACAATGCTTAACCATCAAAAAATAAAGTTCAATTAACAGCAAAATTTTCACGCTATTTAAATTTCATAAATTTTGAAGACATATTAAATTTGAATAATTGACGACTGTATCATGTATTTGTTTTGTGTGAACCGAATTTACTGTCACAATATTCCTACAATATTAGGTTGCGTTTTAAAATTTATCTGTTAATTTTTTTTAATTTGCGACTGATCAGCAACGAATTTTAAATGTGTCGAAAAAAGAAAATATAAAATCTATAAAAAATTCTAATCAAGTTCAAATAACTTTAACAGTATTTTTGCTCTGCTCAAAAATTTTAAAATTATACTGAAGCTTTTATGTCAAAAGTCTGCATTATGTATATCCTCGCTAATGGCAGTAATATTCCCTTGTTTGTTAGCCTTCTCCTCTATAACTCGAACAAAAATATAAAAAAACACTTTCAAACTGCAATGTAAATAGCACACAAACTCTAATAGTTTTTTTTCGAATCAAAATAATCCCCTTTATTCTGTAACTGTTTGTCGTCTTCACATCAACCCAACAACAAAAAATATGCACTTGTCTACTCGTAACCGAGCAAATTTTACTACTATTAATAGTTTCTTCGCATTTTCTAGACCTTAAAGAGTTGTAAGTACCCAATTGTTATCGATAACGAGTACAGAAGTGCCATTTTGTGGTGTGGGGTTAAAGTAACGTCGACACATACATAGTTATCGAATAAGAAGGATTGAATTTTTCAAAATGATGAATATTCCAAATACACATCTGTGGCTTGGTGCTAAAAGGTTCGATGTCAATATTTTGCCGTTTTGAGTTAATCATTGCATTAGGTTTCTGTTCTTACTCTCTTTTATTTTGCCAATGTCTAATGTAACCCAGAACAGCTTCATAAGGGTTTTGCTAGTCAATGTTACTATGAACTTATATAGAAAACTTAAACTTAAATTGCTTTTTTCTCACAAGTGAATATTTTGACATTAGCCCTTTTAGCACTAACCCAAAGGTATTATTATTTTTCTTTTAGTATTACTGCTTTATCTTTTCAAAATAATTATCAGTTGTATATTGGCAGAAGACTTAATGAAAATAATCCTAAGAATGTACCAAATTTATTTGCTCTTGCTTTTAATTTATAAACAGTTTGTCACGAATAATCATTAAATTTTTAAAAAAGGCTTTTAAAAATTTATTGGGAATTTTAAATATTATAAAAAATGGCATAAAATTAATGAAAATTAAAATATATACATATTTTTTACATAAAAATTGTTATACAGGAAATCCCGGGATTTATTTTCACAAATCCTGGGATTCGGGGTTTACCAGTCCCGAAAAATCCCGCGATTTCGGGATTTCCCTAGTGTGGCATCCCTAGTGTGTAGCCGTTCCTTTCTTCTTGCCTCTCTCGCCAAGAAAATAAGAAGGTGATAAATAACGCCCAATTTAGATCATGAATTAAATTCGTGAATAAAATTCATGAATTTTTTTTTGGTGGTCGAGCGGGGTAGAGAAGAAAACGGGGTATAAAAAACGACACGATTTCTGTTTTCCATGTGTTTTGATATTCACTTTAATTCGATTTGAATTTTCTCTCTCTTATGTGATTGTGTTACGGTTTTTGTTGTTATGAATGAGTAAATAAAGCAAATTTGGAGAGATTTATAAAATAAACATGAAAATAAATTTCAACGTATAAATGCAAGAGGTTTTTAGAAGATGTTTTCAAAGATAAAGCGTAGTATGCAGTTCTCATTGAAATTCAGGTTTGGAGTTTTGCATTTATTTCTACACGGAAAAATAACCGTGTAGAATTCTGTACAGAATTTTGTTTGCATACACACAAATTTATATATTTTTTAATTTACAACACACAAAAACACTAAAAATTAATGACAATGAACGAAAAATTAGAAATGTCAAAAATTTCGCGACTAAACAATTGTCTGAACATTAATTTTTGTTTTAGTTGACGGACAAAATTCTCCTCTTATTGTTATAACATGCCTGTAATAGACAATAAATGCCAAAATTCCGTGTACATTTCTTTTGGAACTGCGTACTAGTAAACCGAAATTTCTTTAAGAAATTTACCAACCTGAATTTCAGTTAGTTTTTTTTTACACATATTTCTTATGGCAGCCTGAATTTCAGGCAGAGCTGCATACTACGCATAAATTGAAAAAATTCATGAATAGTAAAATGTGCTAAAAAGTTCTTACAATCGTATGAACTGAACATTTGTGTCGGATAGCTTTGGCAGAAAAAACATTGTCAGTCGATTTTAATATTACCTGGGGCTCAATACTGGTTCTGTGATAATGTGAAATGAAAAAAAAATTCATATTCGTTTTCGTCATTACTTTTCACTCTATCTTTTCACAATTACACATTTTCTGATTCTCGTTTGAGTTATGAAAAAATGTTTCATTCCATACGTACCTGTGAAAACTTTGGTACTATGCAGCGTTGTCAACTTTTAAATTTCAAAAAGCAGTAAAACGCGATAAAAAAGCTCAATTCTGGAAAAAACGCACTAAATTAAAAATTTTTCATTTATTTAAAAATATGTATTTTATCATTTCATAAAGTAAAATATACAATATTTGATGTATTAAAGGCCATATCGCACATGAACTTGAAAAGTGACAGAACTCAAAAATACTGATTTTCCAGAAAACGAGTTTTAGTTTTTAATTTACTCACACTTTTATGGAAAAATATATATGTATTCCCTCCTCAAGAATTTAGTATACAAGATACATATTTGTATGATTTTTATGCAGTATGAAAAGCAATATGACAATGACAAAGACGCACTCCTTGAATTATACAACTGTTGTTGTTGTACATGGGCGATATAATGGAGTAATAACATAAATAAAAAAGAAGAAAATTGTTGTAATTTATGAAAATACAAAAGTATATATTTAAATCTAGAGCTTACCGGAAAATGTTATGGTCATTTCTGAATTCAGCGGATAAAAATATACATATTGGCATATCCTACGTGACGAACGCTACATTCAGGGGCCGAGTTACCGCATACGTGATCGAGTAAAATTGTTCGAAAATTTTCTTTTTGGAATTACGGCATACGATAATCGAGTACATGCTGCTTAAATTGTACTCGTTAGCACCAGAGCGATCGAAAATAATATTTTCTTTTATTTGTATGTTTTGTAGGGTCCGACCGAAACCAGTTTTTGAGGCCGAACCGAACCGAATATTCGGCAAAAAGACCGAATATTTGGCCGAATCCGAAACTTGCCGAAAATTTTTAGCATTAACTGATATTAACCTTTTAAAAACGTAACAGAACTGAAAAGTCATTTATATTATTAACGGCCCTTTTCACAATGTGATTAAAAGTTAACGTGGTCTTTAGCGGCAAATTTGGCATACGAAACTCTCCGTTAAAATATATGTTAACTTTTAACTGTACACTGTGAAAAAGGGTGTAAGAGTATTTCTACATACATACAGTGTCAGTAAAAATAATAGTAGAAATTGAATATATTTTATTCCATCGAGCAAATATAAAACTTAATCATTTACGAGCATATGACTAATAAAAACTTGGCATGAAATTAGCTTAAATGATGAATAGAACTGGAATATTGGGTTCGTTACACATACATTGAGGAGTGTTTTATCTCTTTATTGATGACGTTACAAGAGCACCAATCAAAAAGTTGAGTTGGAAAAGATATAAAGTGGAATATTTACCTATTTTTGACACTAAATTTATACGATTTTATTCATTTCTACTAAAGTGAAGCTTTTTTTGTTTACGCCCGCGTCTCATCGACGATATACACAATAAAGAATTTTTCACGACGGTATTGAATTTATCGTGAAGATTGAAAATGAGCTTTTTCATATTTTGAAATTGTTTTAAAAAATCTATTTTAAAAAACAAATAATCAATTTCAGTGCAAAATTGCAGAAGTAAATTCGATTGCGAAAAATCGATTTATTATAACATAAAATAGATTTTCGATTGGAATCGAAATCGGTTTACCATTCCCTGGCTTATGCTATTGATTTCGGTAAGAGATAGTTGAATACTTTATGTTGCTATGTATATCTTTTGGTTGGGCTTTATAAAACTAAGTAAAATTTTAATTCAGTTTGAAAAGATATGGGACGGGTAAAAACAGATTCATGGCGGTGACATATTTTAAATGTGGAAAATACAATTTCGATTAACTTCCTTATTTATAGAGAACTAGATGTGCCCGCCCGCTTCGCGCGCTTAAAGATCGCTTTATGACTATAAGGTGTCTGTAAAATATAATAATATAACGTTTTTTACATATTTTTAAAGTTTCTGTTATACAAAATAAACAATGCTACCACCGTTAAAAAAAACCAAAAACATCTTTCTTATTTCCAACAACATTTATATTAGTATAATTGGGTATTTTTTCGCTTTTTTCTATTTTAACTTAGAAATAAGATATTTTATCGCGGTAAAAAGTACCCTATGTTTGAATCAGGCCTCTAAAGTACCTCTATACCATATTTCATGAAAATCGATTTAGTGGTTTTTGCGTGAAGCGTGTTCGGACAGACAGACAAAAATTCCAAAATTTGGTTTTCTGTTCCCTACATCGATTACTGTTTACGCCACAATACAAATTTTAAAAAAATATTTCATGTACAGACACGCCCTTTTTACAGTTTTATTATATGTATAGATAAAAAGTTTCGGTTTCGGTATTTGGCCAAAAAGTTGGACTAAGCCGAATATCAGCCGAAACCACAATTTTGGCCGAAACCGAATATTCGGACTCTAATGTTTTGCAAAAAAGCATGGAACATTACCAATAAACCTAATTACAGTCGTCAAATCGACTTGGTTGTTGAACTAGCTCAATGAAACACAACACATTTTTTAAAAATTTTAATACGTTAGCTATCGAATGCGGTAATCCATCCATTCGACACGTGAAGAAATTTTATTCGATGCGAAAGCCTACTCGATAACGAATGCGGTGATTCGGCCCCAGATTAAAATATAAAACTTTTTTATTCTTTCAAAAGAGATACCTTCAACTTATGCATTGTGCTTTGTGGGATTTACTTGTTCTTTCTAATGGCATAAAACATAATTTTTTAGCAGCTACTTGTTGCGAAATAATTGAGCACAAAGTTTTGTGACGCACGTGGAAGTAACTTTGAAAGTTGAAGTGTGTTTTTCGTATTTATTAGCGAATTTTGTATAATGAAACACACAAAATCGAATTGATAAAAGAAAGAGGAATATAAGAGAATTGTAAAATAACTTATTTGCAGCCAAAAAATATTATCGTTTTTTTTTATCAAAGCACTCGGCGTAATGCACGCTGTATTTTTTCATAATAGCTATAAATTTTTAATTGTACAATTTACAACAAAATTTTCATATTCGTTATATTTTACGAGATAATCTAAAAATTAATCACGAATTTTACACTTGAAAAAATATTTTTTTAGATAAATGAACGTATTTTTGAATTTTGTGTTTATTGCAACCTTCCGAAATAAAAACCACCAAAACTTAAATAAAAAAGCACTGAGCACTAACTTGAAAATTTTTCGCGTCGAAATGTTGAAAAATCACTAAAAGCTTTGCGAAAAACACCAAGTTGACAATGCTGCTACTATGTTATCAAGTGTCACAATCAAAATTATATATTTACAAAGAAATGCAATAGCCATATTTGTGTGTACTATTAATATGTTATGGTTTTTATGAGAAAAAATTATTTTATTAATAGTTTTGAGTTATTTAAAATAAAACGATTAAAATTTAAAATAATATATAGTGTATTATAGCGTTTGCAGCATGAATTGTGTCCGTGTGTGGAAATATAACTTGCAAATAATAAATAAATAAAATCCTTCTTGAGCATTTTATATTTAAATCATTAATTATTATTTGGAAGGTCAAAATCATCTCTTAGTTAACAAATAAATGAATTATAAAAAAACAAATATTTATTTCCTTGTAAGTTTGCCCTCACTATTCTCCAAAAGCTTATTTTTCACTTATAAATTTTCTGTGTAAAATAAATTTTCATATGAAAAGTTTTTGACAGTAATTTCACTGCTACACAAAACAAGTATCGCAGTGATGTGTAATTGTGAAAAACTTTTATTTCGTTCCAATGTTTTTCATATGAAAAAATATTGACATTACTTTTCATTGTTTCATTAAACGAGAAGCAAAACTACTCTAAAAAGGTGAAAAATCTTTTCATTTCACCGTTTCACAGAACAAGAATTGACCCCCATGGCTTTAGTTGAGTTTTGTGTTTTACGTCACAGTAAGGATTTTATATTAGCGCAAGTCACGGTGGACAGTAACTATAACGCAGGTTGGTTTCTCTCGTAAAAAATTGCTGTGAGTTTTATTGAATGGTTTGTTTTTACATGTGTTTCTGAACAAATTTTTGTTTTTCTGTTTAATAAAGACTCATGAAAATAGTTTTTAGTTTAGTGGGAATAAACAAATTTGTATTGATGGATATGTATGTTATTTTTTTTTTGTTTGGCGGGATGGAATCATCGAAAGACTCCGCCAGTGATGGCATTTTCAAGAAGTGCGAGACTTTAACGCGCTAAACCACCCCGATACACTGACCCAAACGTTCCATGTGGCTCTGCCGCAAAGCTTTCCGTTACGGGTTGGGAAAGGTACTATTACCCAATCTATTGGACCTCGGTCCTATAAGGGGCACTCTCTAACCTACGGAGTTCTAACAAAGTTATTTTATTTAAATGTTTCTGAATAATTAACACGATTTTCGGTACGATTTAAAACTTAATTTTAAATACTACGAATAATTTAAAACGCATTAAAAAACTTTGTTTTTTAACTATATCACAAACTCTTGATATAAAAAGCAAATATTATTGTTGACAATGGTATTTAAACATCATACGATCATAAACCAAACCGTTATCAAGCAATTGAATAACAAGACAAAAAGAGCAAAAATACATGTTTATGTATGACTGTATATACATATTCAGGTATTTATGTATAAATATGTAT
Organism: Panzeria rudis; assembly: GCA_956483635.1. Classification (NCBI taxonomy): domain Eukaryota; kingdom Metazoa; phylum Arthropoda; class Insecta; order Diptera; family Tachinidae; genus Panzeria; species Panzeria rudis. Next base: position 66,337,736 of record OY101451.1, read on the forward strand.
GTTTATATATAAAGAAAAACGCAGTTAATAAATTAAAGAAAAAAGTAAATCAATGACTTTAAATATATCAGTGGGATTCATAAACAATACAGTGGCGGCGGTAACATTATCCCCTTTCAAGCGACTTAGGGATTCATGAGCTAACCATCCTGAGCAATAGCGACTTCAATCACATTTACTTTTGTATGGAGCTCTAAATATATGTAGATATATAAACAAGTGGTTCATGCAGGCAATGATGATAATTTTCATAATAATGTCGAGCCAGAGGGTACGTACTATAACATACTTGATGTGCCACAAGCCTGCCTCACGCCATTTTCGTTAAGGAATATGTCTAGCTGTTTGAATTTCCTGCTTCTGCCGATCTTCTTATAATTTTTGAGACACCAAATTTTCATATTTGCATGAAATATTTTTTTTGCAATTGAAGCTATGAAAAATCTTTGGACTAAAATATTTTTAGATTTTTTGATGCATTCGATTCGGATATCTTTTTGAATTCTGTTCCAACGAACCACGGACTTCAACTTCCCTATGTACGGTAGAAATTGCGCCAGTACTCTATAAAACCATATCTCGAACGGAAATACTCGACATTTATAGAGAAACCTTTTGACATGGTTATATGTTGTTTCTTCGTTGTTTACTTTTCCCAAGTCTGGACGTGTTGACAACATATTTTTTCTTCCTTTAAGAAAGGCCGTTGAGTCGCATATCGACAGGTTTATTAATTTTTTTGTTACAAAATCAGAGGGATTTAATTGAGACGGCACCTAATTCCATTGCGTAACATTAGTGGTTTCTATTATTTGTCCGAATTTATACATCACGAACGGTTTAAAATTGGAGTAATCCATTGAGAGTCTGACCAAAAGAAACTTGTTCCGACTAAAGCAGGTTCAAATTCCAGCCAAGAGATATTGGCTTTCAAGGCGTGACTTGTGATTTGGCCAGCACAATACGAACGTCGATGTCATCAGTACTTTGAATGCTAAAGTAGCATACAGCGGCATATCCATTTTTGCGCGTATCGACGAACGTATATAACTGGACATTCGACGTTATTTTCAACAGTTTAGAATAACAACTGGAAATGATTATAGCTGATATTCTATAAAGATTCGAAAGCCACGAGTGCCACTTTACGCATTATTCTTCATTTAGCTCATCATAACACTTCATGCCTGAGCGCCAAATATTTTGCGTTAAAAATTTCTGACCGATTGTGCAGTGTGATACGAATCCAACTAGATCAAATATAGACATCAGCACTTGAGGTACTTTTCTTTCGGTAGGCATCACACTCGTTTGGAAAACATTTCGTTTGACCCTCGAGAATCTGGAATTGTACTGAAAAACATTATTATTGTATTCCCAATACATACCGAGAATTTTATCCGCTGTTCCAAATAGATTCGTCACATAATTGTTGCCTCAGGAGAGATGAATTTGTAGCCCAGTTTTGGGATATGAAAGCCACCAGAAGCGAAAATTTGTATTATTGTTGTTGCTTTAACGGCACGAGGGCACAAATTACATATTAAGTGTTGGCATGCCACCTCGTAACTCTCGGGCAATTGCAGCATCTCATTTTTCCAAAGCAAGACCACCTCAAAATGCTGATGTCTTTTTACATCTGTACTTTGAAGAGTCTTTTTACATCTGTACTTTGAATACTTAATGAGCCAGATAGTCCGGAAATTTTGCCACCACTCTGCAGGCTCCACCCTAAACGAGTTTTTGTTGCAATTGGATCACCTCGTTCACCTTCTCGTACTTCATAGGCACTGCTGCTCTCCAGTTGTTCAGTCCAATTAAAATCATTGGTTTGGCGTTTTTATAAGTCTGCACTGACAAACCGTTGAGATATGTGTAGGTTTTGGCATCGAAATTTAGAGTCTGTATGGGCAGATTAAGATTATTGACAGTACGGGCATCACATAGGGTGAATCGGGATTTGGCTTGTACGATAGATACATCTATATTAATCTCCATCGAGTTATGCTCAGAGCGAGTAGTATCGGTGCGTATTCGATGAGGCTATCGAGGCTAACCTTTAGTGGTGGAATTTGTATTGCTTTTGCTATCATGCTGTCTAATATATGCTCTGGACGACTGAAACACATCAGAGTCTGTATTATTTCGTTCGCCATAGACGGAATGTGCAATTTACTTTTTACCAATTCCTTGGCACGACCTCGCAGGCAAGATTGTAACCGCATTAAGTTTTCACCAGCAGTGTAGCCCATTATCTCGGACCTGTTTTTATAATTGCTTACAAAAAGGGGCCACTCTTCTGGGTTGCCATGAAAAGTTGGTAACTCTTTGGGGACCACCTGTCTCGCTGCTATTTGCGTTGCATTAGGCTGGAAGCAAGAAATATTAAAAACGGAATTTGAACTTTGGCAAACATCACCTTGTGTGAGGATACTGTATTTTTTCTCCAAATATTGCCTTTGCAGCTCCTTTTCTTCTTCCAGTATCTGCAACTTTAAGTATGGGGCGACAATGAACAGGATCACGAGCTTGGACTACAATGAGAACTACAATTTTCCTTTGCATAATTGTCACTATTTTTTGTTGGAAAATCATTTCCTGAAACCATCACTGGATTGCTAATTTCATATCCACCATTATTTAAGTTAGATGTCTGAAGAGATTTTCTCCTAACGATGAACCAGGCGCATCTGAAAGGTGCCCTTGTATGTGGCTAGTAGGGGATGACGGCGCTCGTAAGACTGCGGTAAACTATGCTGTGGCATTTACAGGTGGCTGTGTTTGTGGGGCCATGTTGGAGGTACTATTTTTATTAGCGACGCAAAAGCAATTCCAGCTCATATTGTCAACATCACTATTCACTCCACTATTGCTCTGTGTCTTTCATTTGCATTTATTGCAATTACATACCGTTTCAGGCATTATTTAGTCTTTTTATTTATTTTATTTTTTCAGTTATATTTATTTATTGTATCTTCAATAAAATTGAACTAACAATAAATAATCAAATCTTAACTCTAAAATTTTAATTTTGTAAGTCCAGTCAATGCCAAACAAAAATATTTCTTTCAGCGGTTGGTTCTGTGGTTGTCTACGTCTCTCCTGTTCTTCTGAGAGCAACAGTGTCCCTCCTTCTCAGCCGAGTGTGGCCTCCAAAGTTAATAATGTTTCGCGCTAGGGGCTTTGGCTGCAACTCAAATTTTTTTTTAATTAGCTTGTCATGTGTTTAGAAAACACTGTCTTAACCAGGGCCACATCTAGGTCTTTATGAATTCGCTTGTTTCTGATATACCATGTAATCGTACGGGGTATTTTATTTTGTTGCCTTTGAATTTTTTCTACATTTGATGCCAAGGCAGTGCCCCATAGCTGGATTCCGTAGGACCATATTGGTTTTAGAATGAAGTTGTACAGAGGAAGTTTACAATCTAGGCTTAGAGTAGAGTTCCTTCCAATGAGCCAATTAATTTGAAATGCTTTTAGTTTCATTTGGGTCACCTTTGCATTAACGTGGGACTTCCATGTTAGACGACGATCAAGATGAACACCGAGATATTTTACTTCCGTGTGTTGAGGTATAGTTTGGTTATTGATTTGTATAGGTGGGCAGGTTTCTCTGCACAATGTAAAAGTAATGTGAAGAAATTTTTGTTCGTTAAATGTTATCCGCCATTATTTTAGCCATCGTTCTAACTGGGGTATATAATCTTGGAGTGTGCGGGAATCTTCTTGATGGCTTTTGTGAATACTTAGAAAAGCTGTATCATCAGCGAATGCTTATATGTGTATGTTACTGCTTACTGGAAAGTCAGAGGCATATATAAGACATAATACACTACCGAGGATGCTGCCTTGAGGAACTCCTGTTTAAATCGGTTGCGGAGGGCTTAGAAAATTACCTTTTTTAACAACAAATTTTCGCTCAGTTAAGTAGCTTTCTAAAAGCTTAAGGGCGTTTTCGGGTAGGTTTTGCTTTAATTTATGTATTAAACCTTCGTGCCATACTTTATCAAATGCCTGAGAAACATCGGTGAAGAGTGCAGAACAATATTTCTTTTCTTCGAAGGTTTTTCTAACGACGTTCACGATTCTATGTGCTTATTCAATCGTGCTATGCTGTCTCCTGCGGCCCTATGCTCCCCAGAGGAGTAAAAGGAACATATATATATATATATATATATATATATATATATATATATATATATATATATATATATATATATATATATATATATATATATATATATATATATATATATATATATATATATATATATATATATATATATATATATATATATATATATATATATATATATATATATATATATATATATATATATATATATATATATATATATATATATATATATGTATGATCTTTGCCTGGCTTAGGTATCATCAGCCAAACCTTCCATTCTGCGGGATAGCATTTGAGGCGCAAAATAATGTTAAAAATAAATATAATTATCCGTTTTGCAGTATAGGGTAGCTCTAAGAGCATTTATTGCCTATTTTATCAGCGCCTGGAGCTTTTTTCGAATTTAAGCCCGCAATGTAGTGTTCAATCTCACGAAGATTGAACCTCAAAGAAACATCTGGACTGGTGGCAGCTCAACTGTAGTATCAGACGTATTTGGAGTAAATACTTTCTGCAAGTGGTTTACAAACAAAGTACCCTTTTCAGCGCCAGTAGCCATTCGAAGCTCGTAATGGAGGCTTATATATCACTGGCCTTTTGAGGCCTCGGGCTGCTCTCGATAGCGAATAGTCTGTTTGAGGTGTTGCGTGGAGTCCATTCACAAAATTTTTGAAGAGATGTTTTTGATATTCCACCAGCGTTTTCAGCTGTTTAGTACATCCCTTCAGCCTAGATTTTAGCTGAGGGGATCTATAGCGTTTCCATTCTCTACGAACTCTTCTTTTTTTTTTTTTTTTTGATAAAAGACGTTCTACATCTGCTGAATAAATTTTATTATATCTCACCTGAAGATTTGTAGTAGTAGCATTTAGAGCGCTTGCTTAAGGCTTACCTCAAACATTCTAATAGAGTTATCTACGTCAGCAGGCGTTTTCCATGGAATATTTGTGCAATGAGCACTCAAATATTTTTGTATTTCAACCAATTTATACGTGTGGTTGTCATCGTTAAATCACAAGTGGGTGAAGAAGTTCTATGTGAATATATAGTGACAATACTTGGTGAGTGATCTGGAGACAAATCCAAAGATGCCTCAAATTGCAAAAAACGAAAAATAACCAGAAAAATTCGAAAAAATCACGAAAATTAAAAAAGCGCGAAATCCGAAAAATCCAAACCTTCCATTCTGCGGGATAGCATTTGAGGCGCAAAATAGTGTTAAAAATAAATAGAATTATCCGTTTTGCAGTATAGGGTAGCTCTAAGAGCATTTATTGCCTATTTTATCAGCGCCTGGGGCTTTTTTCGAATTTAAGCCCGCAATGTAGTGTTCAATCTCACGAAGATTGAACCTCAAAGAAACATCTGGACTGGTGGCAGCTCAACTATAGTATCAGACGTATTTGGAGTAAATACTTTCTGCAAGTGGTTTACAAACAAAGTACCCTTTTCAGCGCCAGTTCTTGCCCAGTATCCATTCGAAGCTCGTAATGGAGGCTTATATATCACTGGCCTTTTGAGGGCTCGGGCTGCTCTCGATAGCGAATAGTCTGTTTGAGGTGTTGCGTCGAGTCCATTCACAAAATTTTTGAAGAGATGCGGGTTTTTGATATTCCACCAGCGTTTTCAGCTGTTTAGTACATCCCTTCAGCCTAGATTTTAGCTGAGGGGATCTGTAGCGTTTCCATTCTCTACGAACTCTTCTTTTTTTATAAAAGACGTTCTACATCTGCTGAATAAATTTTATTATATCTCACCTGAAGATTTGTAGTAGTAGCATTTAGAGCGCTTGCTTAAGGCTTACCTCAAACATTGTAATAGAGTTATCTATGTCAGCAGGCGTTTTCAATGGAATATTTGTGCAATGAGCACTCAAATATTTTTGTATTTCAACCAATTTATACGTGTGGTTGTCATCGTTAAATCACAAGTGGGTGAAGAAGTTCTATGTGAATATATAGTGACAATACTTGGTGAGTGATCTGGAGACAAATCCAAAGATGCCTCAACTTGGATCATTTCGCTGGGCTCGCCCTATAATATCAGGTATTTTTCGGCGATCTGTTGGCCACCTTTTTATTTATGAAACTGGATTTAATCTTTAATCAAGGAAATTCTTTGATTTCCACAATTTGCAACAAAGGATATTTTTTTATTTAGTTCTAACACTTTATTTTATTAATACTTAATTTAAAGTGTTATTTCATTTCTTCAGTTTTTAGGGTTCCGTACACCAAAAGTGTAAAGGACCCCTATTGTTTTCGCTACGCTGTCCGTCTGTATATATGTCTGTCACAGGCCGTTTTCACGGGAACCGTAAGAGCTACGGACCGAAAATTGTCACAGAATATGTAGAACGTTGGCCTCTACAACAGGAAATATATGACAGCTAAAAATTAAAGGGTGTTCTAAGGCGAGCAACGAAAAATGTTGAAATACTAATGTAATGTTTTCTCGGGGACGTAAGAGCTACGGACCTAAACTTTTCACAAAATATGTAAAACTTTGGCCGCTACAGAAATTATATGACAGTTAAAAATTAAAGGGTGCTCTAAAGACAGCAACGAAAAATGTTGAAATACTAATGTAATATTCAGACACATATATAGACACTTTAAATTTTCAAAGTTCGTGTCTGTTGAATAGACTACACCAATTAACACCGATATTTAAAACAATAAAAATTAAAAGGTGTTCTATCAGTTAGTGTAATTTTGACTATATAATTTAGACAATTTGCTGTATCTTGGAAACCGTAAGAGGTAAAATCTTGAAATTTAAAAAAAACGCTAAAACTAAAAAATCCAAAACTTAAAAAATGTCAAAACGAAAAAGAAACGCTAAAATAAAAAAGCGCTTAAAGGAAAAAAGCACAAAAATTTTAAAAATCTTTAAAACGCGAAATATTACCAAAACTAAAAAGATCGCCAAAAAAACGACAAAAACCGAAAAAGAAAAATCGATAAAAATTTAACAAATCACCATAACGAAAAAAACGCAAAAATAAATAAACCCCAAAACTAAAAAAAACCCGAAAAAACCAAAAATATGGCTGAAACGAAAAAAAAGTTTCAAACAAAAAAAAAATTACTAAAACTAAAAAATTACAAAAACCGAAAAAAATATTCAAAACCGAAAAAAGGGGCAAAACTGACAAAAGCGCCAAAACTAAAATAAATCGCTCAAGTTAAAAATATCGTCAAAACAAAAAAAACCAAAACCAAAAAAACACCGAGACAAAAAAAAATAGACAAAAAACAAAAAAAAAAAAAATGGCCAGAAACCGAAAAAAAGTGTAATAACCAAAATAATCGCTAAAACAAAAAAAATCATTAAAAACCAAAAAAAAATCCCCAAAACCGCAAAAATGCACAAAACTGAAAAAATCGCCACAACTAAAATAAATTGCTAAAAGTAAAAATATCGTCAAAAAAGAAAAAAAAACGTCAAAAACCCCAAAAAATAAAAAATCGCCAAAACTAAAAAATCGGAAAAAAACTAAAAAATTGCAAAAAACGAAAAATAGCCAGAAAAATTCGAAAAAATCACGAAAATTAAAAAAGCACGAAATCCGAAAAATCGCCAAAAACAACGAAAAATACTTAAAAAATAAAAAATTTAAAATTAATCAAAAAACCACAACGAAAAAACTGCCAAAATGAAAAAAGGGGCAAAAACGAAAGGGATATACATATGTGTATTCGTACGGAACCCTTCGTGCGCGAGCCAAAGTCGCACTTTACTTAATTTATTTAGGGTTCCGTACACCAAAAATGTAAAGGAACCCTATTGTTTTCGCTACGCTGTCTGTCTGTCACAGGCTGTTTTCTCGGTAAGAGCTACGGACCTGAAATTTTCACAGAATATGTAAAACTTTGGCCGTTACAACAGTAAATATATGACAGTTAAAAATTAAAGTGTGTTCTAAAGCGAGCAACGAAAAATGTTGAAATACTAATGTAATATGCAGACACTTATAGTATATACACTTAAAATTTTCAAAGTTAGTGTTAATTGGCGTACTCTGCAGAATAGACTACACCAATTAACACTAATATTTAAAAGAATAAAAATTAAAGGATATCCTATCAGTTAATGTAATTTTAACTATGTAATTTAGACAATTTGCTGTATCTTCGAAACCGTAAGAGGTAAAATCTTAAAATTTAAAAAAAAAACGCTAAAACTAAAAAAATTTTAAAATAAAAATTAAGTGAAAAAAGCGCTTAAAGAAGAAAAAGCACAAAAATAAAAAATCGCTAAATAGCAAAAATCAATAAAACTAAAAAGATCGCCAAAAAAGCACTAAAACTTAAAAAAACGGTAAAACTAAAAATATCATCAAATACGAAAAAAATCGACACAAATTTAAAAAATCACCAAGACGAAAATAAAAGCGCCAAAACTAAATAAAATCGGCAAAAACAGAAAAAATCGACAAAACGAAAAAATGTCTAAGCCAAAGAAATCGCTGAAGCTAAAAAATAACCAAAATCCGAAAAAATCCCCAAAACCGAAAAATGCGCCAAAACAAAAATAAATCGCTAAAACTAAAAATATCGTCAAAAAGCGAAAAAACGTTAAAACAAAAAAAAACGTCAAAACTAAAAAAATGGCAAAAAAACAAAAACTAAATTGCAAAAAAACCACAAATCGCAAAAAAAAACGAAAGAAATCGCCAGAACGAAAAAAGTGTCATTACCAAAAAAAATCGCTAAAACTAAAATAAAGAACAAAAACCGAAAAAAATCCCTAAAAGGGAAACAACGAAAAATCACGTAAATTAAAAAAGCGCCGAAACCAAAAAAAATCGCCAAAAACAACGAAAAATACGAAAAAATTAAAAAACTAGAATTAAAAAAAAAGCACAACAAAAAACTGCCAAAATGAAAAAAGGGGCAAAAACGAAAAGGTATATACATATGTGTACTCGTACGGAACCCTTCGTGTGCGAGCCAAAGTCGCACTTTACTTAATTTATTTATTTTCAAAATAATTTATTCACTTTTATTCAATTGAAATTGTTTTTACTTTACAAACTATTTTCCCGTTGATTTTTTATCACAGTTTTTTAAAGAACTGTTCGCTTCGGGTTTGTTTAAAATAAAAAAACAACTTTTAATAGCAAATAATTAAACTTAACTTTATTTTCTATATTTAGAAAATTTAGCAAATTTATTTTATTTAAATGTTTCTGAATAATTCACACGATTTTCTGTATGATTTAAAACGTAATTTTAAATACTACGAATAATTTAGAACGCATTAAAAAACTTTGTTTTTAACTGTATCCCAAACTCTTGATAAAAAAAGCAAATATTATTGTTGACATTGGTATATCAACATCATACGATCATAAACCAAAATGATGAAACTGAACAAGTCTGTAACTTCAGGCTAGACGAGTTTTTCCATACAAATTGGCAGTAATCAAGGCATATTCATTACCGGTACAACCATAACTAAAACAAATACAACACCAAAAAACACATGTATTTTGTTGGTAGAAATACCCCAGAAATGTGTCAAATCCATTAACTGTGAGTCGCACACATTCATAAGCTCTCTCAAATTTACTAACACATGCCCGTTGTTGATAGAAAACTCCCAGGCATGTGTCAAAATCTATTGTCTGTGTGACGCACACATTCTCAAATTTACTAAAACAGCTGTTCTTGTAGTGGTACCTGTTCAATATACCTTGGCAGTAATCATACGCCGGAGCATGGTAGAATAATATAACAGGCAGCCGCATAACTAATACAAATGTACATTTTGGGATAGAAAATGTCAAACATTAATAGAGATGGTATGTGTGTGTTTGTATAACAGAAGCAGAACACAAGCGTGTGGTATTGTATGTGCAACGTAGTTATTTCACATATATGTACATAACATATGTATATCATGGTGAAATAAGTATACAGGTGACCGCATAAGGGAAACAAATACAACAATACAAACAAAAATAGATGATGCTTGTCAAAAATATATACTAGCAGAGCAAAAAATAATCAGCTGACGTTATGCTGCCACCTGTATACTTATTTCACCATGTTGTATATTATTCTACCATGCGCCGGAAAATGCAGTCATGAGATAGTGATGAAACAGAACTGGGGCTAGACGAGTTTTTCCATACAAATTGTCATTAATAATACGCCGTAAAAAGCAGTAATGGGATAGAATCTATATTATTTTGAGAACGTTTTTTTCTCATGCTCTCAGTTTTAGCCACTCATTCTCTGAACAATGTTGCCGTATTTTAATAAAATTTCATAAATTTTTCATACGAAATATAAGAACAACAGAAAATAAACAATAATATGAGAGCATTTTGAAGCTACTGCCGTCAATTAATTTTGGGCCTGTTTATTTGGCAGCGTTTTTACCTAAAGTTGCAGACTTAGTTCTGTTTCATCATTTAGAATCTATTTAACCCTTAGAGTATGGAGTCCAGTTTATAACATAAAGTACCGCACACAAAAATAGTTTTTTTATATTTATAAGTTGGTATAATAATATTAGAAAGAATGTTAGTAAAGTAAAAAACGATTATTTAATTAAATTTACAGCATTTATTTTTAATAATTAAAGCAAATGCTATTCAGTTCCAAACATTTCATGTTTTGACATAAAATAAACTTATAATTATAATTAATAATTAAACTAAGGAACACAAAGTAAGAAATTCAATTTTACATTAAACAAAAAAAATAAATAAATATAATAATTTATTGCGCCAGCTCCATCTCCGTCGTTATCAGTAAATTCGTTATTCAGTGTCACTAGAATGCATAATATGTTTTAGACAAACGATCTTCTTTTCTTCAGTTCTGTGTTCATTGCAAACAAAGTTAGAGCATATGGAATACATCACATTAGACTTTTTATCTTTATTTCTAGGACATAGAAAGCAACGACCACGTTTTAATCCATCGTTTGTTATATTCTTTTCAAAATTTGTTTCAATTTCAGCAGCCACACCGCAAGCCGACAAAGCCCGTCGTAAGGTTGGAATGGTTTTAGCTTCTGCTAACATACGTTTTCTCATGTTTGGTTCAGCTAATTTTTGTCACAAATTTAATAGAAAGACCTTTCTTCGCGATGAGTTTGAAAGTTTTCACTCAGGGTTCTTCTGTGTAAAGATTATAAACGAATTTAGTGCAGCTATGTCTATCATGTTTATAAAAATTCTAAATGGTCAACGTGCAATTCGTCTGCCACATGAGTATTCTCTTATAAGCTAATCGCTATTATCCACTGCTCGCTTAGTTCGGTTATAGTCCATAATAATATTTGGTTTGGAATGATCTTCGTTAGAAACAGAATTGTCTGCATGTTGGGAAGACAGAAGATGTACCATCCGGTTCTTTTTAGGAATATATGATACCATAGATATGGCCTTTGTGAATCAAATTATCGAAGAATACTCCCTCCGATGTTTTGACAAATTCAACTCGTTGTGTGTGTCCGTTTTGTTTTTTCTGAAAGTACCCAAAAGCGTCATTTTTTTGGTAAGAAGAAACTCTGCCAAATCGTAGCTTGTAAAAAAATTTTCGGCAGTTATGCCCATGCCAGATCCAAAGAAATGCTCAGCGAGTTCTTTAACAACTCGTGCACCTTGATTTTTTCTATATTTTCACCAGGAAGCTTTCCCGTATGCACCTGCAGATTGTACAAATATGTCGTTTTTACATCAGCGGCTGCCAAATTTTAATACCATATATTCCAGGCTTTGATTTTATGTATTGTCGGAATGTTATCTCGCCAAAAGAGTTGAATGACTTTCGGCAATTCCCTACAAAACAATCCCAGATTTCCCTTATAGCAGCTAACTTGTCTGTCTCCTTTCGAGATTCTTTCGTAGTCTTATCATCCAATCGTATATACTTAGATAATGCAATAAATCTATCACGGGGCATGGATGCAGTAAATATATTCCTCTTAATGGATTCATTACTCCACATTTAGCGCTCCCGCTGTTATAAGTACTCCGAGAAATGCATCCAATTCACCTTCAGTTACTACTTTCCAATTTTTTTGTCTCTGGCGATATTTTTCATTGTACTTATCAAATACTCTTTTGGCTTCTTCGTTAGTATGAAGACAGATTTCCGTTTTCATTATTGTTGTTATAAGATGATTGACTATATCATCAATTTCGTTTGCAGTACTCATGTAACTAGTTACTCCTGGATTTACGTTGATAATATTGCACGCTAACCTACGTGTTTTGTGGAACTGGCTTCGAAGACCAAACTCGACCAGACTTGGCAGTGTAATATTCTTTATTCAATGAAGAAGCAACATCATCTTCGCTTATATTAATATCCAAAAGAATATCTTCTTCTGCTTCTTCAAGTTCCTCACCCTCGCCTTCTGTTTCGCTGCTTTCACTCTCGCAAATATCAAGTATAAAATTGGAGTCGTCACTGTCACAATCTGCTTCTGTATCACAAGGATCCTTCTCACTGTCACTTTGGGCATTGAAATGGTCTTCTATCTGGCGCTGAGATAATTTTTTGTGCGATTTTCCATTTTTGGCTCTAAAAAAACAAATGAAACTTGTAACGTAAAGTACGATGTGGGGTAACTAGGGTCCCCCAAACGAAACTCACCTTCTAATTAGAAATAACTTAAAACTATAATACCCCTAATACGTTTTTATATAGTATTTATAGTAAAACTCGACTACCTAAAGCGTAAAAGAGCGTAGTTATTAAAGAAAAACTAATGTTGGGGGACCTAAGGTCCCCCACTCCGTACTCTAAGGGTTAATTTTGAGAACGTTTTTTCTCATGCTGTCAGTTTTAGCCACTCATTCTCTCAACAATGTTGCCGTGCTTTAATATAATTTCATACATTTTTCCTACGAAATATAAAACAAAAAATTAACAATAATAGAGAGAATTTTGAAGCTACTGTCTTCGATTTTTTGTTTGTTTCAAAAAAAATAATAATAAAAAATTAAAATTAATATTGAGGGCTGTAACTTTCAGAGCAATTTTTTGTCGACATATCCAACCGAATTTCAGATGGGGACAACAAAAATAAAACTACTTGCAATAAAAATCACCCTAATGGAGCTCACCCTAATGGAGCTCCATCTAAAAATTTGCTTTCATACATATCGATGGCTTAATATAAAAAGGGCGTATCTCGATTTTTTTCGAAATTGAGTTTTTAAGGTTTTCTGGTTGCTAACTTCTAAATACATCCTCCCTAAAGAACTAAGTACGCCACTGTTGAAAATAACGATGTTATGGCCACTTAAAAATTATTTTTTGTATGTAAGTGTTCTAGTTTGTGTTCAGTTTTTTCTTTCTCCTGTAAAATAACGAAAATTCCAGTTACGTCTTTTTTATATTAAGCCATCGATATACTTAAGCGGGATTTAGCCAATGACTTTTTTTTTAGCTTAATTTGTTTTAAGATTATGGAAAAACGAGATACAGTAAAATTCGTTTATAGTCCACTGGCTCCTTTACACCCTTTTTGTGGACTATAAGGCGAATTGGGCTATATCTTGATTTTTATATAAGCCAATTTGTGGCTTATATGCAAATCCCCATATAGTTATTTCTTTTAACAAAGAAAAATAAAACTAACGTTTAGAAATAACTTCCTTATTTACTCAATTCACAAATATTGCAATTAAGGTTGCTAAAATAAAAACAATTTCTACTTCAATATAAGTAATATTTTCATAAAATTATGATTACAAAATATATTATTTTTTACTTTTGCCTTTTGGATTCCATAACTTGCATATATTTAATATAATTCAAACCAAATCTTTGTGGCGTATAAGAGAAAATGGACTACATAAAAAATATTTTGCAGGTATTTTACTTATAGATGACAGAAAAACTAACATTTTGGAATATATCGCTAATTCTACTATAAGCGGTGTGTCTTATAAACGAGTTATACAAAAGAAATTTAGTTTCTTAGGCAATATCTTTTGGAGTTGTTCCTCGATTAACCGTATTTTCACCACGTCCGACCATCAACTCCGAAAAATCAAGCTAAAAGGTCTTTGTCTAAATCCCTTATTAATCTTTTTTAAAAGAAGAAAAAATACAAGGCATAACAATTTCAGTACGGGCTCTTCTATTAATTTTAAATGTCTAGAAATTTAAATTTAATTTTAAGCAATGTGATCATTTTAAATTTTGTAAAGGGATTTTTTGGAAAAAGGGAAGATCACGGTTTTACTTAGAGTTTTAATGCAAACAAAATTTTTCCTTAGTGCTATAGAAATTGTTGTTAAATATATTTTCTATTGAAATTTTGCACTACATACACAGAAAAAAATAGACAAGAATTATATTCAATAAAACCATGTTATTAAAAAAAATATGAGTTTCAATAACATTTATCTTTAACATAATAAAATATTTTGTTGTAAGTATTTCTTTTCCATGCCGGTTATTTCTTTTCTTTTTATACATAAGTACTCGGCTCGGCTATAGAGTGTATGCTTTACGTCCGGAAAGCCCGGGTTCGTATTCCAGCCATGTCAACATTTTTTAAATTTATATATATATATATATATATATATATATATATATATATATATATATATATATATATATATATATATATATATATATATATATATATATATATATATATATATATATATATATATATATATATATATATATATATATATTTTTTTTTATTTTGAAATAATTTTGTTATCAATATAGGGGAATTCTTTATCACAGGAAATTTGAAAAAAAAATTATTAAAGTTCGGTGTAAAACAGCAGATAAGACCCTGAAACAGAGTTTTTATTTAATGATTCCAGCCTTGCGTATGGAGAGAACATGCCTTAAAGTTGATATTTCTGTAAGGAAAAATATGTCCAATTTTGTACGCCCTGGTCACCGCAGTAACTAAAATTTAAAAATAAATTCTTTAATATGATACACAAGAGTTGAACTACTTAAAGTCGTTGTGGCCAGTGGTATTAAACGTGCCGATTTTTCGTCATTTTGACGATTTTTTACATCAAATTTACCATATGACGATTGACGATTTTTCGTTCAGAACCCAATAAACTTTGACGATTTGTTGAGTTCACTACTTGTTATTTAATATTTCATATAAAACGCTAGATATATATAAAACGCTAGATAAAAATATATACACATTTTTTTGGGTTTGATATACATACATACATTGTACATTAGAGTGTTGGTGTATGAAGGAAAAAAAGTCATCCAATAAATTTCGAATACCTCCGGAATGTTGCATATAGCTAAATTATATACAAAAAATATTTTTTTACTTTTTGCGACATATCTCTTAGCTCTCTACCACGGCTGGAAGCAAGAGAAATTATATGAATTTTATTTTAATTTGCTTCATTAATATAGAAAAAAAATTTTAATAATTTTTTAAGGCTACACATAAAAAACATTTTTGTGCCGAATGAAAAAAGTTTAACATCGAGGAGATCTGATAAAATATAAGAAAGTTATGAGCCATTAAGTGAAAAAGCTGATTTTATTTCCTATACAAAATTATTTTCAATCAAAAAAAATTTTTTTAATAAAGGGTGGGCAAATTTGGGGTTAGGAAGTAAATAGGCTGACAAATGATGAAATGTCAAGAATTGAGCTGTCATCCTTTGGCATTTATTTAGAGAAAACTTGAGGAATTTTAACCATTGAACGCTACACTCTTCAACAACGAATTTTATCAGGCTCCCTTAATTCTTGGATGAGTTGAACGTTATAAGCGTGAAGATGAAGATCTTTATGCAAAATGTTGCGAAAAGTGCCTCTGGTGATATCCAATTGAACCAGTCATTGTGAAAAGAGCATGAATCACACTTTTTTCAAATTTAGTAAAATTATTTCAAATTTAGTAAAATTTTCTTTTCCATGCCGGTTATTTCTTTTCTTTTTATACATAAGTACTCGGCTCGGCTATAGAGTGTATGCTTTACGTCCGGAAAGCCCGGGTTCGTATTCCAGCCATGTCAACATTTTTTAAATTTATATATATATATATATATATATATATATATATATATATATATATATATATATATATATATATATATATATATATATATATATATATATATATATATATATATATATTTTTATTTTGAAATAATTTTGTTATCAATATAGGGGAATTCTTTATCACAGGAAATTTGAAAAAAAAATTATTAAAGTTCGGTGTAAAACTGTTTAATGAATAATTCACAGCAGATAAGACCCTGAAACAGAGTTTTTATTTAATGATTCCAGCCTTGCGTATGGAGAGAACATGCCTTAAAGTTGATATTTCTGTAAGGAAAAATATGTCCAATTTTGTACGCCCTGGTCACCGCAGTAACTAAAATTTAAAAATAAATTCTTTAATATGATACACAAGAGTTGAACTACTTAAAGTCGTTGTGGCCAGTGGTATTAAACGTGCCGATTTTTCGTCATTTTGACGATTTTTTACATCAAATTTACCATATGACGATTGACGTTTTTTCGTTCAGAACCCAATAAACTTTGACGATTTGTTGAGTTCACTACTTGTTATTTAATATTTCATATAAAACGCTAGATATATATAAAACGCTAGATAAAAATATATACACATTTTTTTGGGTTTGATATACATACATACATTGTACATTAGAGTGTTGGTGTATGAAGGAAAAAAAGTCATCCAATAAATTTCGAATACCTCCGGAATGTTGCATATAGCTAAATTATATACAAAAAATATTTTTTTACTTTTTGCGACATATCTCTTAGCTCTCTACCACGGCTGGAAGCAAGAGAAATTATATGAATTTTATTTTAATTTGCTTCATTAATATAGAAAAAAAATTTTAATAATTTTTTAAGGCTACACATAAAAAACATTTTTGTGCCGAATGAAAAAAGTTTAACATCGAGGAGATCTGGCTATCAGATCAGGTTATTAGGTACCTGATCAGGCTATTAGATACCTGATCAGGCTATTAGGTATCTGATATGGTTATCAGATCAGGTTATTAGGTACCTAATCAAGTTATTAGGTAACGGATCAGATAGAAGATTTTCGTTGTAATATCACTAAAGATTGATTCAATGACGAAGAACTTTCAAAAAGGAGATTTCTGAATATGCACTTCAAAGGGTTCTTAAAGCTAAAGGAGCTGAGATTGTCTAATCAACAGAATTCTTGTGCAAGCATACATAGATGAAATATTGTAGTTGAAACAGAAATAATAAAAAATCATATTTAGTACATAATCTAATAAATATAATTTTATAATAAGAAGAATAGGAAATAAATACATAACTTTTGGAGAATATTGTAATAAAATTTACTGATTTGTAATCAGACAGCTATAATGGCAATTAGACTTACCATAACCTCTATTAACTCGTTTAATATTAGGAATAAAGATAATCATTGAAATGATTTTCTGTCTGAAGAACAGATACAGCATTCAGATAAACTTTATTTGTAGTTGTTGGACTGAAGTGTATATTGATGACAGTGGTTTTTCTTTTTAAAGTGTGTGTTAAAGGTATTTACATATATTTTGGACACAAAAGGATAAATAATTATGTTCAATACTGATTAATTTCAATAATTTTACTCTACAAATAAATCTTATTAAATCTGTTCATATCTTTTCGTTCATTTACTTATATATTTTATATACCACGTACAGCAAGGTAATAATAATATCTTAACTAGAATGTGTGATCTTTTAGTGCTATAAGCAAATAAATCAAATATTATAGATACTCGTACATATTAGCTATTAGCGCCTATTTACATATACAAGCACATAATTCAGTTAAATTTGAGGCTCATCATGATCTACAATGTATCCCGAACCATTGTTTATATGAATATTTTTGATACAATAGCGCTTCGCACGCTTTTGCAAACGAGTGGAAGCTGCTAATTGTTGTTGCATGTACTTTTTTTTACCAGATATGCTACTCGAGCAATCTAGCTTGACGCAACTAGACATCGAAGAGGATCGAACTGTGTAGGATCAGATTGTGTTTAATTCCTCCATATAGTTATATTTCGTTAGACTTTACTGTACAGTCTGGATACTTTAACTAACATTAGACACATATATCAGCTTTCAGGTCCCTCGACTGTTAGATAAAGGATCTAGTTACACCAATTAAACATGCTTTGCTTTTCTGCGGAATTAATCGAAAGATCATCATCGATCTCAAATGAGCTTCTATCCAGATCTATTCTAAGGTGTTCTGCTCTATGAGTGGATACTCAAGTTAAATGATGTGCTTGAATCCTCCTTTATCGAAGAATATTTAAATATTTTTCTGAAAGAAGGGCTTACGTATAAGATGTCAGAAGAACTGATGCCTACGACAATAGTTGCGTACATACATACATATATATATTAACTTTATTAGAATATTAGAATAATACACGCTTTCAAAATAACAGATATAACCTAATTATGTTTCTTTATATCACTTTTAAACCAATGTTACTTCTTCACCTTATAATATATTTACTTGAAATTGTCAATAAAATGAAAGTTTAACGGATATTATTATTAAAAAGGTGAACAACAAAGACAATTATTAAAACTGTAAATGTAGTAGGCACGTGATTAGGTATCAATCTAATAATTTAACCAGCAAACATAGATCGAGTACTGCATACATAATAATCCTGATATGCTTCAAAACAATAAAAAACGATCTGTAAGACAAGGGCTAAAGCATACAACCTTTTAGCTTTATTCCTTCATTCACACACACACTATTTCAAAATCTTTTTTCCGACGGCATTCTTTAATAAAAAATTTTTGCTAAAATGAATTTTTATCTAAAAATCGATGGTGGATATTGAAACTAATATTCTTCCCTAACCTATTCAATTACCCTAGAGAGAGAAAAGAGCCTGTCACAAGACAGGTCACGTGACTGGTTCGCCAAGGGGTCAATTGACATAATTAAGATACCCAGTGATAGGTTCTAGACCCTAACTCAAGCTACTTATCATGTGACGGGGTCTTAATACTAGTTAAATTACTGTACTATAGACAAATGATTTTAATTTGGAACAAAATCTGCTGTATAATGAAGGAATTTTCCTATCATTTTTGTTCTAGTTTTGTGATGTGATTATTTTCACCGGTTACAACTCAGGAAGATTTTGTACCATTCCCATTTTCACTAGTCATACAACAAGTACATTCAAAACAATTGGCATAACATTTCCCTCAGAGCAGTTAAACTTAAGAGTTCTATGTATTTTATTTGAAATGAATCCTTGTTGAATACATTGTTAGATATTTCTAAAGTTAGTGAGCTACATCTTATATATAAATAGACTACACAATTTTGTCGTACACTTTTAAGTATCTTATTGTCCACCAATATTAATGAAACATACATATATTGTTAAAAAGTTATTTGTGTATAGATGTCCGCAATATATTTTTTTTAACCGAAAATCCTCAAAATTCCTGAAGCTCCCCAGAAATATCCCCGTTCGAACTTCGGTCACCCGGCGATCTAAGTATTTGTTTTATTACTTAAATGCGTTATTAATTTAATTTGTTTCATGCTTTGAATTTTCTTGTTTTCTACACAAAATGATAAAGCATTTTGACAATTGTGTAATCTTTATGGAATTTTAAGTCTAATCTAATAACAATTAAGTTATTAAATTTATATGGGTCTAATCTAATATGTATCCAAATGTTTGTAAATGATGTAAGCTTCCCTTTCATCATCTAAATTAAAATTTTATGAATCTTCAACCAATGAAAAATGGAATATGGTAGGTAATAACATATACCATAGTCATACAAGTTGTTTACAACTCAATAACTTAGATAATTTGATTTATTTGTAAAGTCCTGTGTTACATCATAGTACTACATTTGAATGTAGTACATACTTTTCCAACATATTCATAATTATCCTTACTATATGACTAATTAGTAATCATTTTTTCGAAACTAATTCAGATGATTACACGAGGAGATGATACCTGTACATATAATTAAGTAGAATTTATTAACAATTCAGTTATTTTGTTAGCAACGTCATCATATCGACCATCATCGTATAAAAAACCTTCTACTGTCTTCAAACTTGATGTCTTGATAATATAAATCGAAATTAGTTTATAAAATATAGTTTAGTAATGCGTTTTTTTCGTTCACTTTAATTTTCTTTAATATGAATATGCATAGATAAATTATTATTTAAAAATTCTCTTACAAATATTCTAAATATGCATGTATATATAGTACATATGTCTAATGTTGAATTAAAGGAATACTTAATATGATAACTGTAAGCAAATGGAATATGCTTTTACAGTTATCTAACAATATTTGAGTTTGGTATATTCACTGATTCCTAAATACAATCGAAATCTGTACATGTATACTATAAAAGGCCTATATATTTGCTTTTTTAAGTTCTCCCCTTATGTTTTCATTAAGACTATCCCATTATGGTATTGAATTAAGCACATGAATCTAATGGGAATATTTTCGTAGTTGACTTCTTATCAACCTGTAATTTAATAATATTCAAAAAGATATCGATTAATAATATTCCGAAATATATCTACAATTAAATTTAATTTTCAATATGTGTAGTAATATGAGTTTTAAAAATAGTACGTATTTGTATATTCAGTTTCGGTATGGAATTAGTCAACAGATTTTACAGAATCTCATTCATAATAATAATTTGCATTTACATCAATTCAAATAATTGAACTAGAAAGCCTAAATAATTACTTTCATCTTAGATTTTGCATTTATTTGTATCTAAATTTTTCAAACATGTAATCATCACAATCTCTATAATACACACTTGCTTCTTTCATATTTTTAGAATGTTTTACTAAACGCTGGTGTTTTAAAACAACCAGCTTTACTCTGCACATCAAAAATAAAAAAACTAACCTTGTTTAGCAAATCAGTATAAGAAAATGTATGTATTATTAAGTAATATACATACATATGTACGTTCAATGACACGCTTCAGAAAAACAAAACAAAACTCAAGCAATAGAACACATCAATACAAAGATTATCTATCGATCACAGCATACTAATACCATCTACTACTTTCCAGCGGTCAAGAGAAAAATTAACTTATAAAATCCCTACTTGATAAAATATTTAATGTAAAGAAATATCTTTGTATATCAAATAAACTCATTAAAATTATTAAAAATATTGGATGTAAAAGTGATAGAAATAATTAATGTTCCTGTCTTCCATGTATAGGTATAAGCCTTAAAATTAAAGAGCAACAACCATGTAATATAAAATATAACCGTCGAATACTAAAATAAATTTTCTGAGTCATGAAAACCTTCCATGACTTCCTGCCAAAAAATTAATCTTCTGGGCCTCGTGTAGAGCTCATTGTAAAACAATCACACAAAGTGATAAAAAAAAATAGTGATGTACATGCACATCAACTACCACTATAAGCTCAAAACTATACAATCTTTATCTGTAAAGTTCAAATGATAAACAAAAATATCCAAGTCAGCAGAATTAAGAATATGTACATAAAAAAAATTAAAAGAAAAATTAATATGTACAACCTCAAAAAGAAATTTGTATACATACATACATAAACAACAACATACAAAACAGAAAAATTTATATAGATAGATCGATCACAACAGACATATATCGTATACACACACTCAGCCCAACACACACCTACAAAAAAGTGATGACGTAATACTCATACACAAACATAACATATAATAAAATTTATACTATGTATTGTGAAATTCAAATTCCTTTGTCTAGCAATACGAAACACTGTTTCTTAAATATATAAACAAACGAAGCAATAGTCGGACACACTAAACCCTATAAAATCATAATGACGCCTTACAATTGTTACATTAAAATAAAGAAATCAAAATATACATCACAAGTTCATTAACCCTATTCAAAAACTCTGGTTATGGTCCCAAAATATTGAACAACTGAAATGCACTTGTACATAAAAAAAAACCTCTGCAAACAAAATACTTATTTCAAATAAAATATATCAACATATTTATTAGCTACACACAACTATAAATCCAAACGATCATGCGAATATTTTGCAACAAAAAAACAAAAGTTCTCACTTGAAAAAAATTATTACAAACATAGAGCAAACACTTATTTGTATGTATGTATGTATGTATCAAATAAATTTGCAGATATGTACATAAGTATGTACACATATTGTCAAATTTCATACCCATGCGATTGCGTACTCAGAACATTTAGTAGAACTTAACACAGCTCCTCCTCCCCTCTCACACTTTTATAACCACATAATGAAAATATACACACGGTTCACCAACCGACTGACGTTGAGTCAAAAATGGACGGACATGCTTAAATAAATAGAAACAAAACATTTTAAAACGTTATATATAAACAAATTGAATTTAACATACATAGAACAAAGATAAGCTTGACAAAATAAAAAAATTTCATCGTCCACAGTATTATAAAACACTGATGTAATCAAACGGATTTTAGCATAAACATATAAAAAATAGGGAAGGTCACATACATGAGAATATTTTATACTACATACATATGTATATCACATGGCGCCTACAAAAAACAATTCAAACTATTTTAACAACATACTTCTAAATCATGGACAGACTCAAATTCATACATTCAGACATATAGAAATTCCCACAGACAAACAGAAATTCTTACGCGCCCCATACTTACACTAATAAATTGAAAAAACATCAAGCTATGAACATCTCACATACACAAATATATATTCTCACGGACAGACATCAATCCAGATGTAGAAATATGATTAAATTTATATACATAGCAACAGCAAGAATTTGCACGATCAGCACAAAATCAAGGGCAACACTTTGTAAAGTTCAAATTGCGTAATATTGTGAAATTCAAATTTGACCTGTCAAACACAAAAATAATAAAAGAGAAAGAGATGTACATACATCCAGACATAAAAACAACCTCACATATACCTACATATATAAACAACAACTCACAAACAAGAAAATTTATACAGATACTAGATCGGCCACAACGTACATACATCACATAGACACACTCACACAACACAGAAACAGCCATACACATTTGTTTATTTAACAATTAAAATTTCAAATTTTAATTACCCAAATTTTAAAACTTCGGCAAAACTTCAAAGGAATATTTTGAGTGAATTTTGTGCAATGTCGCCCTACTGTGGGGTAGAATGTTCAAAGAAATATACAAGATGGGTAGACATCAATCCACATGTACAGACTCTTAATGTAAACACAACCTCTAACCGATCCCCACCAACAAACAAAAAATTAGGATGATGACTCATTCTCCACACATACAGCTGAATAAACAAAGCCATAAACATGATTCTGCAAAACAAATAATCAGACGGACATTTCAAATGATGACTCATTCTCAAAAAATGTGCAGCTGGATAAACAAAGCAATAAACATGATTCTGCAAAGCAAATAATCAGACGGACATTTCAAATGATGACTGATTCTCAAAAAATGTGCAGCTGAATAAGCAAAGCAATAAACATGATTCTGTAGAACAAATATTCAAATTATTATCCCAAGAAATAAACAAGACGGACATTTGAAACGACATACACACATTCTTAACAAATCTAAAGATAAGAAAAAAGAAACACACACACACACACCCCCATCCCCCACACATCCACGCACCCACAGCCATGCACAAAGTAAATGTAAACACAAGCATCACAAAAAAATTATCAAGAACAAACAAATAATAATAGCGACACAATAAACCCCGTAGGAACCCAAGTCGACTTTTTTATCTACAAGTTTGGTGACGTTGTCACCAAGGTTGTCTACACTCTTTATTTCTACATATAATCTAAAACACTACCCAATCTCTCAATATGACCCCATAAGAACCACATTGTCTATACTAAGCCAATACTTTCAAGCTCCAAACTCACTACCCAATGTCTCAATATCACCCCATAAGAACGACACCCTAAATTTCTATAACACGAAAAAGCATTACTCACACTACAATTTTTCACAATCTTCCTTTACACATTTTGCCTACTGGGCACTTAATTTTTTTTCCCACGGGTATCAAATTACACTTTTGTGTATTTAACAATTAAAATTTCAAAATTTCAAATTTTAATTACCCAAAATTTAAAATTTTAATGGCCGCCATGCACCCAGTTCCCTACTACTTATAATGTTGCGTCATATGATGTTTCACAAATTGATTTGATCTAATATTCAAAATCTTGATGCCGCGGTAGAGGGCTAAAAGTAGGTACCAATATTTTTACATTATTTTTCCCATGTATCTAAAAATAAAATGCAGCCTTTTTTTGCTATTCGAAATTGAAATTCGCAAAAAAATCTGACGCTCCACCCAGTTGTACATACCTATATAATTATTGAAATCACATTCAACAGAGCCACCTGAAAATTGGTGATAAGCAAAATACACGTGAGTACTGACGATGGAAGTGTAGTGACTTCCGAAAGTGGCGCTACTCTATTCTGCGTGGATGTTAGTTGTTCCCTCGTTCCTTTGAATATTAATCAAGCCCAATTCTTTCTGAATTAAACGTTACGAGCCTTACCCTAATAATCAATTTGGGTTCACAAGCAATATGGGTATATCGGCAGTAAACTTCTGTTTCTTATAACTTTGCATATTTTGGGATACATACAATTTTTAAATATACTGTCTCATAAGCTACTCAAAGTATAAAATCATTATAAATATAAATTTATATAAACTACCCAGGGAAAATTTTTATGGCAAAGTAGTGAGTTAAAATGCTAATAAACATACCATTCACTACTTCTACTTGGGCATTTTAACCAATTACTTTAACGTGGTGATGTCATTGGAGGCAAGTACTTACCACATTTGGTTACAAATAGCAAGTTATAAATTTCAATATTTGGAAGGCATTGAATACATAAAACACAATAAAAATTAAATATCACTGCTAAGCATTGAACTCATGCCCTTTTCAGTTATTGTGTTATTTAATGCCAAGTGTTTCACCCACTGGGCTACTGCACAAGTATATTTTTACTACCTTAAAGCTTGTTTTCACAAACATGAACACAATTAAAAAAAATCCATTTTGCTTCCTCAGGGGCAGAACTGTTTACATACATATCATCTGTATGATAAATAAACGGCTTGTTTAGTGACTAGTAAGTAATTCTTTAACTACTGTAATTTAATTCAGACGGTATTTAGTTTGTGGTTGAAAAGTATGTTGTTTGGTAATCATTACCAAGTTTTTGCTGGGTAGCTTTGAATTGACCAAATAATTATAAGATAGTATTAAACATGATATAAAAAACAAGGTAGTTTCACTTAAAATAGTTTGACAAGAATGGAGATTTTCGAAGTCTAGTTTATATGTAAATATTTAAAATAGCCTTGCCAGACATCGAAAAAGGGAAAATATTCCTAGAAATTTTATGCAAGTATGTGTAGTATTAATTTTGTGATTATGTAATCAAATTACGCACCGATTTCAAATAGAGTCGATGGAAATCTCTTAATCGTATATTGCAAAATTACAAAAATTTAAAAAAAATTTGCTAAAAATGGAAACAACCCCTAAAATTTATTAATCTTCTATTGCGTATGTGTCGAAAATACGTGAAATTTTTTACATACGGAAACAAGTTTCAAAGTTGATTAAATTTGCTAAAATTGTCAAGCATACCAAAAACTCGGCAAAATATTCGCTAATAATTCCTGCTTATTTTATTATTATAAATAAATAAAGAAAACTTAAAAAATCCAATAATCCACAAAAACTCTAAAAACTTGCAAAATTTTTAAATATTACAAAGCGTAATAAAAACGTAAGAAAAAAAAACCTGAAAAATTACGCTTGTCGTGAAAATAGCGAATATTTGCTACATTTGAAACAATCCATAATTTTGATTAAATATCGATAAAACCGTAAGGAATACCAAAAATTCGGTAAAAATCGCGAAAATTGCGAAAATTCGCAAAAAATTGCTAACAGCGGCATAATACCAAGTTGGAATATTGTTTAAAGCTCGCAAAAACTGCAAAGAAGATGAAAAGTTTCAAAAAGTCGCTTTTATCGCGAACATTGCAAAAATTCGCAACAAACCCCAAAATGTATTATAACGCCAAAACTGTTAAAATTAAAAATAAAAATCCGAAAGAACGCGAAAAAATTGCAAGTTCGCGAAAAATTAAAAAATGTATTGAAAAGATTACTAAAGCTGTAAAGAACAACATAATCGCGTAAAATCAGATAGATTGTGAAAATGGCGAAAGTTCCTCGGACATTGCTAACATCGCGGATATTGCAATTAGCTCTTCTATCGACTTTAAAAACTCACAACTCTGAACAAAATTCTTATTTTCTTTTGAAAATAATAACGTTTAATTTTTTTAATATTAAAAAAAACCGGATTTTGTAAAGCAAGAATGGTAGCACGATTTTTAGTTTAAGCGTCAGATCTCCTTTCTTGTCAAATGATAATATGTAAAAAAAAAGAGAAAATGGAACTACCTTATATACTTATACCATGAAATTGTTGTTTTATTTTTAAAAAACACTGTTGGTTTTTTATAAAAAAAGTTGATTTTTAGTGTGACGATTTTTTGACGAAATTTTTCGAAAATCGTGACGATTTGACGATTTTTTTTACCAAATTTGACGATTTTTGGGGGAAAAATGCCTAACAGCACTGCTTGTGGCACCCTCCAAATTTTAAACTTAGGCTCGACTACACTCTTTTAGAGACATGTTGTTATAGGCGGACTGTTTGGAAACTGCTATATATCCATTTTTTATGTAATTTTGTTCATTTGTATTCCACTGTGCGAGGTTATGTTCAATACTCCAAAAACTCCAAATTAAGGTCCAAACCAAGCAAAGCATTTAAACTTAATTTTACCGAGCGCCAAGCATAGCTTTTTGCCGACTTCCAAACGTTCGATCAGACTCTAATTAATATAGTAGAAATTTTATTTGAAAGTTAATGTTATTCTTGCCGTATAATATTATCCTTCATACCGAAACGATGATACCGGTATAATACCGGTATTGAACGAAACGGTATTAGGATACCGTTATTTTCCAACCGAAAACTATTACGGTATTGGTAGTGATACCGGTATTCAATTTTAAACAGTATTTAATCGGTAGCGGTATTAATTACGGTATCGGTTGCCAACTTTGATTTCAACAAATAAATTTGTTTCTTATAAAGTGTCGCTTACGATCATTTGCGCAAAGGGGTCGATATAATATATGGATTAAAAAAGAAATTGTATTTTTTGTCTCTCAAAAACTTTAACCTATCATAATTTTTTCTGTGTACAGAGAAGCTCTATGCAGCTAAAAATTTAAGTACGTTTGCCACAGATAATAACAAATATTACAAACTACGAAAGGCTGTAATCTACAAAGCTAAAAAGAAAACAACATAATAAAAAAAATCCCATGAAGTGGAAAAACTACAACAAATCGAAAAAATCCCCCATATTAAAATAAAATTCGTAACGAAATATTTTGTGATTTTTTTAAATGAAAAATTGAGTTTAGAGAAGAGATTACGATTTTTTACTGAGACTTATAGTCACAAACTTATTTTGAAGCGGACGAAGCTGCTAGCACCGCAAATTCTTTAATTTATTTTCTCATATCAGTTTTTAGTCCATCTCTTAATTTTAATTATTAATACTAGTCTAAGAATATCCAGAATCGGTGCGAATTAAAACAAATAAATTAAATCAAAGCAATGCTTTTCATAAAATTTACTATTTATATTTTTAAGCTATGGGAATTTTACCTGAAGGCATTCCACTATCCTGGCAAGAGACGAAGGCTTTGTCCAGGCACGTGCAAAAACATGGTGTGCAACAGTTCATTAATCTTTATCATAAATCTAAAGATCGAAAAGGAGATCCTTTTAAATGGGGCGATGAATTTGAATATATTATAGTAAAATTTGATGATGATAAAAAGGAAGCTAAGGTCGCTTGTAAATCACAAGAACTTTTAAATATATTAAATAAAAAAGAGAAACTCAATCTAAGCAAAGGAATATGGAGTCCAGAGTTTGGAGCCTATCAGCTGGAAAGTTCTCCTCTTAAGCCATTTGAAGGATCGTTCGATCACATGAAGATTGTTGAGCAAGATATGCGTATGCGTCGTAAAGAAGTTCAAGATCTTTTGGATGACAACGAATGTATCTTGACACTAGTGAACTCTCTGCGTTTTGGTTGCAAAGATTTTACTTATCCAGCATTTGAAATAAGACCCGACGATCCCAATTGCTATGCCAAATCCCTTTATATACCGGATGAAGTTATCTATTCTGGTCATCCTCGCTATCTTGTGATATCCCGTAATATACAAATGAGGCGCGGCGAGAGAGTGCAATCAAAATTAAAAGTTTTTAAGGATAAAAATACAAAGCTACCCATTGAAGGCAGCCTTTTGAAAGAACCAGATGTTATAATGTTTGACAACACTTTTGGCTGTAACTTGCAAGTTACTTTCCAAGGAGCTGATATAACAGAAACACGTTATTTATACGATCAATTAGCACCCTTATGTCCAATTATACAGGCTGTGACTGCGGCTTCTCCTATTTTTCGTGGTTATTTGACAGAAATAGATAATAGTTATCATTTTCTCGGGGACGGCTCAGATGATCGTACTGCAGAAGAAAGGGGTCTAAAGCCTCTTAAAAATGATAAATATCGCTTAACAAAAAAACGCTGGGATTCAATAGATTCATACCTTACACCCGAGGCTGAAATGTACAATGACATTGAGCTACATTATGAACAAGAACTATACGATCATCTGCGCAATGAAGGTGTTGATCATGCTATGGCCCAGCATGTGGCCCATACATTTATGCGTGATTCTATTCTTATGCTTACTGGAAAAGTATACCAGAACGATGAAGAAGACACTACCCATTTTGATAACATTAATAGCACTACGTGGCAGACATTGCGCTTTAAACCTGCTGTACCCAACACTGAGCTCTGCTGGAGAGTAGAATTTCGTCCATGCGATATTCAAATTACAGATTTCGAAAATGCTGCCGTTTCATGTTTTGTTATTCTTCTGACAAGAGCAATACTTCATTATCGTTTGAACTTTCTCATGCCAATTAGTAAAATAGACGAAAATATGCAAGCCGCTCAAAAACGTGATGCCTGTCGTAGGGAAAAGTTTTACTTCCGGAAAAATATTATGAAATCCAAAACACAGCTTAATGGGGGTGGTAACGAATTTGCAAATGGTTACAGCAATGGTAATGTCAATGATTTAAATAATCATGAAGTTAATGGCCATTATCAAAAGACAAACGGTGAAACTAATGGGAACCATAAAGGTGATTATATTGCAAGCAACGGCGTTACAACCGATTTTGGCCAAGGCACTCATGGTAGGGAATTGGAGCTCATGACTGTTGAAGAAATTTTTAACGGAAAGGTAAGTTCGATATAAATTTGTGTCATAGAAATCCAATTTGTACGAAAGTAAAAATTAAAACATATATAGCTTATTTTAATGTGATTATTTCCAACTTATTTGCTTTTAAATCCAAAGTGATTATTAGGCTAATAGTCTAACAGCCAGTGAACGCCAGCCTGCATGTATTTTACCAAAGCTCAAATTTTGTTCAATAAGACATACGAGTACTATACATAAGATGCAGACTAATTAAGCTGGGGACGGTCGATATGGCATCACGCAGGTAGCACAGGTAGAAAATTTTTACCAACTTCAAAACCATTTTACCAAGCCTGATATTTAAATATATTAATATTCAATATTATTATCAGTCGAAAATAATAATGGCAGCCAATTGTGTGGTCACGATGTCATGGCAGACACTTTTCAAAAGTATTTTAGCAAAGCTGAAATTTTAATATATTATTTATAACAGTATTATGAGCTTATATTTATCACGGCAGACATTTCCTACAGTCATAACATACCGGCAGACAGCGAGGGGTTTCATAGAGTCTGAGGATACACACTGAACGAATTTTTTTCATAAATACTGTGAATTTTTACATTAATCCAATGAAAAATTTCATTAAAAGTCAACCAACGTCACGCTTCGTTGGATTAGTGAAACAAGAAAAAAATATGTATTAATGAAATACATTTCATTGAAATTATGACATTCTAGAAGATACAATTTAAAATGAAATGCATATAGACAATGCTTAACTATCAGCAAATAAACTTCATTTACAATTAAAAATTTTTTTTACAATTTGTATATTATATATATAAAGAATTTTAAGTATCAATTATAACATTTTGTCCAAACTTAAAGGGTTTTATATAAAACGCCAAAATGTTGCTGTTATAAATTCAATGAAATTTTCTAACGAAACTATGAAAGTTAATGAAGCAATTCCAATGAAATTTTTTTACAATATTCGGGAAATTTCATTAGAAATGTGAAATATTTCATTCGATTTGTAAAAAATCCAACAAAATTGTTTCATTGGAATTATGAAGCGAAATTCTTTCAGTGCATATACATATCGCTCCTTTATTGCAACGTAGTCATATCTGAAAAAACCAAAATTTTTAAGTTACTTAACAAAAAGTCTTCATTAAGA
This sequence comes from Panzeria rudis, assembly GCA_956483635.1. Classification (NCBI taxonomy): domain Eukaryota; kingdom Metazoa; phylum Arthropoda; class Insecta; order Diptera; family Tachinidae; genus Panzeria; species Panzeria rudis. Next base: position 66,368,561 of record OY101451.1, read on the forward strand.
CCTTCTTTATATGTTAACAAATTTTCAGAAACATATCTTAATCTAAACCGAAGATGTAACCACTAAAACCCTAACACCGTCCATATACTTGCTAACAATTATAAAACTTTAAACGGTATTTGCCAAGTTTCATTTTTTTTGAGATATGACTACGTTGTAATATAGGAGCGATATGAGGCCCTCAGCGCAAAAGTGGTGTAACCCACATTTTTTGTTTGTTGCTGTTCTGCTGTTATATACATACATTCCTTACATGTATGTTACACCAGAACAGCAACAAACAAAAAATATGAGTTACACCACTTTTGCGCTGATGGCCTCATATAAACTTACACATATGTATGTATTTGATCCGTCTTCAATTGAATTGACTATTATGCATATAGAATTCATAAAAATCTCTGGAGTAAAGCGGCCCACCCATTTGCAATATAATTGTGCAATTTTTCGTATTGTACAATAATATCGCCAATATGTATGTCATATTTGAAGGTGGCTCAATATATTGGCAAAAATCAAAAGACCTTTGATTTTTATTGTACAATAAAGAAAATTGAATAATGTGGTGGCAATATTTTTCAGCGTTATGTTTAATTTTTCAGTGTCAGGAAAATTGGGCAATATTTTCTTTGAACATATTGTGCAATTTATTGCTTGGTATATGTAGGTCAAAACGGCAATAACATGTACAATCAAATATGCAATAATATTGTATAATGGATAGGCCGCTTAACAAGCGATTCACACGGTGATTTTTAATCATGACTATAAATCATGACAAATTTCTTGGTTGACGAGCGGGGTAGAGAAGAAAGACGGGTAAAAAAGATCATGATTTCTGTTTTCCATGTTTTTTTTTCTTCTTTAAGCTAGTACTCTGTTCAAATTTGCGAAAAATGTTGATCAAAATTGGTATTTTCATACGAAAAATATGACAAGTAACCAATCATAACTAGCCCTTGAAAGTATGCTGCAATTGTGTACGTTTTAAAAAGCCCAATGTGTTTGTTGTAAATTCCACACGAAAAAAGTGGCGCTCATATTATTTCGCATGAAGACTCCAAATGTTGTAGATACATTTCATATGTTTTTCACAAAATAAACAGAGTACTACTTCTGTAACAATTTTTCGTGAGCAATTCGTGTAAATTTTTTTATATGGACTTTTGACAGCACTTCGCACGAAATGATGAACAGAGTACCATGCCTTAGTTTGATTTGAATTTTCTCTCATTTCCTCTCTCTCTCTCTCTCTCTCTCTCTCTGTCTGTCTGTGATTGTGTTATGGTTTTTTTTGTTATGAATGAGTAAATATAGCAAATTTTTCGAGAAAAGCGTACTATGCAGTTCTTTCTGAAATTCAGGTTTGGATTCAAAAAATTACAAATGTCAAAAATTCCGTGACCAAACAATTGTCTGAACATTAATTTTGTTTCAGTTGACGGAGAAAATTCTCCACTTATTGTTATAACATGCCTGTAATAGACAATAAATGCCAAAATTCCGTGTAATTTTCTTTTGGAACTGTGTACTAGTAAACGGAAATTTCTTTAAGAAGTTTACCAACCTGAATTTCAGTTTGTTTTTTTTACACATACTTCTTAAGGCAGCCTGAATTTCAGGCAGAGGTACATACTACGTTTAAAGCTTAGTATGTAGTTCTGCTGAATTTCGGTTCGAAATTTTGCATTTATTTCTACACGGAAAAATAGTTTTGTAGAGAAATGTGTTTTCATTCACGCAAACTCACTTAAATTTATTAATATTGACGTGGAAAACAGAAAAAATTATTCACAACGCTACATAAAAACCAAATGTGAAAAATTCCTTAGACAACCAATTGTCTGAACATTAATTTTTGTTGCAGTTGACGGAAAAAAATCTCCACTAATTGATATCACATCCCTGTGTTAGACAAAATGCGTGCTGATTTTTCTTTTCAGCTCCGAACATTCTGAATTCCTTAGTCTCCGTTTTTGTACTGTATTTTAAAACACTGTTGCTAGAAGGAAATATTCCTGAGTGGAGGTATAAAATTATTGAATTCGTCTCTCATCTAATCTAATCTAGAGTTGTCAAAACCGGTCTTAAAATTATTCGAAAAACCGGTTTTTGGCTCATGGCTCAAAATGTACTAAAAGAATATCGTGTAAAGGAATACAGCCGAACTTTCCTGTAAAGAACCTTTTATTAAGATACTCAGGTATATGATGGAAATAGGTTTTGAAAACAAAGCAATTTTAAAACCCTATTTAATACACTCTTCATCCAATTTAAAAAATTTTTTTGATAAAATTCTTTTTAATAAAAAAAAATATTTTTATAATCGTTCTGATAAAACTCTTTTTAATAAAGCGGCCTTCAGAATATTAGATTTAGTATTAATACTTGTCAAAAACTCAAATCTTAAGTAAAAACCTGACAGTGTGAATACAATTTGTTATAATATGTCAAATAATACGTAAAGAAATTTGACAGTATTATGGTATTCGTCATTTTTAGGAAATTTTCTAAACAATCACATTTCTCATTTTATCAGAGTTGTCTTTTGCACATTGAAATAACAAAAACAGTTGTGTATTTGTCTGCCGGCATAAATAAAGAAAAAGAAGAAAGAAAAATTTCTTTTATTGTAAATTATTTCTTTACGTTTTATTTGGAATGTGATAGTGTAGAAACAAAATGTAATGAGAAAATTTTCTTTAAGATTTTTTGATAGTCAGACTAATTATGATTTGATTTTCGTCTTACAAAATCTAATAAAAATCTCAAAGCTTGTATTACAATGTGAAATCGCCTTAAAGAAATATTATTAAAATACACCTTTTAAAATGGCTTCATTTTCTAAATCGATTTCCATCACATACCTGACTATATCCTTTTCATATGCTACATTGAAGCTGAGCATAGTTCTTCCATATTTGTTCGGTAAACTCAACAATAACAAATGGGATACAGTTACCCCTATTATGAATAGCGTCGTCGACCACACATTAATTTTACCATGAATTCAAATTCAATTCGTTGTTTTTTAAATCTTATTCCAGCAAAAAAGACACTCCAAAGAAGTAATGAAAATGTAGAATTCGCGACCCGGAAGTACGAGTATTGCAAATTTGGATCATTTCTAATTAGTCTTACATATCCTTGCCATTGCAAGAATTTTTGTTTTTCGATTACCAATCACCGAATTGGAAGCGATGCTCGGACAAATTTCTTTTTCGGTGTTCTATAATGATTTTTCCTCAAGAAAAAAGGATAAAAAATTACCCGTTTTCACAATTTTTGTAATGCGAGTATTGCGAGATTTTTTTTTAATTATAAACGAATTAAAATTTTTTTCTTGCTTTTCTACTAATTACACTATCCGACAAATAAAGACTTGGAAAAACACAAGAACTGGACAGTACAGGTTCGATTGTCCTACAATGGGGTAGTAAAACCCTTTACTCAGTTTGGTGAATTTAGTGACCAATTTTTTTTATGGACCTCCAAATTTTCTGAAAATCAGTGGGGCCTCAAAAAACGGTGTCATCAGTATTTGGCCAACAGCTAATTCAAACTTTATAATACCGCTTAACTATATATGGCAATAATGTAGCTAAGAGTCTGTTTAACAGATTTTTTTTAACATTTCATGACAAACATTTTTTTCGTCAACTTTTTGTTGACAAAATTAAGGAAAAAAATGTTTTTTCACTTTTTTCAGAATAGCTTACAGGGACTTGTAATTTTTAACAAACAATATTTGGCAAACTTATAGCTACGGTAGACCTGAACAACTTTTGTGAACATATCAATACAATCTGCACGTCTCTAGGCACTCTAATAGCTCACACAGACCACTTTTTACCTTAAAAATTGTAGTTTATCACTATTTTTTTATGATAAAAAATATTTTTTTTTGAAAATAATATATTTAAGTGCATACTTCTTTGTAGTGTTTCACTAACATTTTGTACCCAGAAAAATAATATGATCCTGTACTTTTTTTGAAAAAAAAATTTAAAAAAAATTGTTTCATTCACTTTTTTCATTACGATTATTTGGCAAAACAACAACAAACAATAAAAAATATTAAATACTAAAATCAGCAACATAAGAAGTGGAACAATAACAAAGAAAGCAAAAAAATACAATAAAAATTAGCCTAACTCGTAAAAAATGAAAACTTTTAAGGTAGAAATTAGTTTTTCTGGTCTGTTTAGGGTGCCCAGATACATTCATATTGTATTGACATGTTCACAAAAGTTGTTCAGCTTTACCGTAGCTACAACTTTGCCAAATATTGTTAATAAAAAATTACGAGTCCCTGTATGTTATTCTGGAAAAAGTGAAAAAAAAAATTGTTTTTCCTTAATTTTTGAAAAAGGTGCACGAAAAAATAATTTTTTAGCATAAAATGGTAATAAAATCTGTTTAGCGAACTTTTACCTACATTATTGCCATATATAGTTAAGCGGTATCACCGAGTTTGAATTTTCTCTTGGCCAAAAGTTGATGACACCTTTTTTTGAGGGCCCGCTGATTTTCCAAAACTTTGGAGGTCCATAAAACGAAATTGGTCACCAAATTCGGCAAGCTAAGTATAGGGTTTTACTACCCCGTTGTAGTACAATCGAATCTATACTGTCAAGTCCGTGTGTTTTTTGGACTGTTGCACTTTGTTATCTGCATATTTTTAATATAGATTTTTTGGAAGCAAAGAAAATGTAGCTCATTAAAAAATACTTCCAATTTTTTATACTGGGTTAATATCAATTTTAAATATTAATAATTAAAAATGTAATTTTGTATAATAAAAAAAATTGCACTTGAGTTTTGTTAATCTAAACTTGAACTCAATTTCAATATTCGTATCGGTATCGGAATCGGTATCGGCGATATTTATTTTTAAGTATCGGTATCGGATCGGCAAAACGGCGTGTCGTTACATCCCTAGTTATTATAACAAACTTAAAGCACGTGCAGGGTTTCTATAGAAGAAGCAAATCCAAAAACTTTGAGTCAATAAAATATTTCATTTTCGCACAGGTACTCTGACACACGTAATAGCACTGTACAAAAAAAACGATATGGTTTATGGTGGACAACAAAAAATAAAATATGTGTATCGGCATTTTAAAAGCTTACATCTAGGATTAATTTTGAGTGAGTTATAGTACCCCCTCCCCTTTTATGCCACAGTTATGATGACTCGGCTTAGGCCGACCCTTACATTTAAGATATAAGATGTGCTTAGCAGACATTTTGAACATCTCACTCTTTGCTGTATGGGTCTTTTTGTCACTTTCTTAAAAAAGGGGAAGCAACTAGTTTCCCCTTTTTTAACATTAAAACTCTAAAAACGGCGTGTCTGTACATAAAATATTTTTCCGAAATTTTTATGATGGCGTAGTTAGTAATCGATTAGAATGCAAAACACAAATTTTGGATCATCTAATCCTTCCCGATTGTGAAGCAAAATGAATGTGGAGTATTGGTACACCAAACCCGAAAGTTTTTAAGAAAGTTAACTTGCACTGTTTATTTATAGCCTTTTGAAATTAGACTATTTTGGGACAAATTTTCCCATATATGTATATTTGGTATGTAATCCAATGGAAAGTAATCAACACATAAATCAAGCAATTATAATTGAATAAAATATTTAAATTTATTAATTTTTATACTTTTTGTGATCTTAATTTCACTTTTTGCACATTTGTTTTTGGAAATTTTCTTTGCGTTTCCTGTATTTTGGTACTATTTTCACATTACATTCATGTATTTTGTTTAATTTTTTAATTAAGAAAATTAAAAGAAAATTTATTATTTAAGATATTCTCCCAATTCCATCTATATATATAAATAAAATTCTAGCGTCTGTTTGTAATATCGAAATTACGTCTTTTTACTAAATGCAAAAGAAACGATACATGTAACAAAACAACAATTAAAAAAATTTGTGTCTGTTTGTTCCGGGTAATCTCCGAAAAGACTGGTCCGATTTCGACGAAATTTTACTATCAGAAAACTAATGTTATGGGGCGTAACTTAGGTTAACTTTTTGCAATAGGAGCAGGGGGAAGGTATCCCCATACAAAAAAATGTTTAGTTATACTATATCTGGAGAGCTGTAATAGTCAGAGTCCTCAAATTTGGTATAGATTACTTTTAAAATAATTTGCATAGTCGAGCAGAGTGCCGGCGGGATAGAAGTGGTGGAGGGGTACCACCATACAAAAGTTTTTTTAGTTATCCTATTTCTGGAGAGCTATAATAGTTAGAATTCTCCAATTTGGTCTGGGTTACTTTTAAAATAATGTGCATAGACGAGAGGAAAACAGACAAGATCGGAGCGGTGGAAAGATACCCCCATACAAAAACTTTTTTAATTATCCTATATCTGGAGACCTGCAATAGTTAGAGTTCTCAAATTTGGTGTAGATAACTTTTAAAATAATGTGCATAGTCGGACTGAAAACCGACAGGATTGGAGCGCGGGAAATGGTACCCCCCATACACAATTTTTTAGTTATCCCATTTCTGGAGAGCTGTAATAGTTACAGTTCTCAGATAGGGCCTGGGTTACTTTTAAAAGAATGTGCATAGTCGAGCAGGAAACTGACAAGATAGGAGTAGGGGGAGGGGTACCCCTTATACAAAAAATATTTAGCTATCCTATATCTGGAAAGCTTTAATAGTTATAGTACTCAAATTTGGTCTAGGTTACTTTTAAAATAATGTGCATAGTCCAGCGCAAAACTAACAAGAGCGCAGCGGGGGAAAGATACCTTCCATAAAAAAATGTTTAGTTATCCTATATCTGGAGTCCTGTAATAGCTAGAGTCCTCAAATTTGGTGTTCGCTACTTTTTAAATAATGTGCATAGTCGGGCAGAAAACTGGCAGGATAGGGGTTGGGGAAGGGTACCCACCATATAAAACACTTTTTAGTTTTCCTATACCTGGAGAGCTGTAATAGTTAGAATCTTCAAATTTGGTGTGGGTTACTATGAAAATAATGTGCATAGTCGAGCAGGAAATTGATAAGATAGGAGCAGGAGGAAGGTACCCCTTATACAAAGTATTTTTAGTTATCCAATACCTGGAGAGCTGTAACAGTTAAGCTCCTAAAATTTGGTGTATGTTACTTTTGAAATAATGTGCATAGTCGAGCAGAAAACTGGAAAGATAGGAGTGGGGGGAAGGGTTCCCCCATACGAAAAATGTTTAGTTATCCCATATCTAGAGAGCTGCAACAGTTAGAGTAATCTAATGTGGTGTATGTTACTTTGAAAATAATGTGCGTAGTCACGCAGAAAACAGGCGGGATAAGAGCGGGGGAGAACTGTACCCCTCATATAAAAAATGTTTAGTTATCCTATATCTGGAGAGTTGTAAAAGGTGAAGTCCTCAACTTTGGTATACGTTGCTTTTAAACTAATGTGCACGCGCAAGCAGAAAATTGTTGGGATAGGAGAGGAGAGAAGGGTACCCCCATACAGAAATTATTTTTACAATAATGTATCTGGACAGCAATAATAATTGGAGTTTCAAATTTGGTGTATGTTACTTTGAAAAGAATCTGCTTAATCAAGCAGAAAACTTGTGGGTTAGGAGTGGGGGAATTGAGCCTCCTTGCAAAAATTTCAATTTATCAAATATCTGTAGAGCAGTAATAATTAGAGTATCAAGTTTGGTGTAGGTTGCTTTGAAAATAATGTGCGTAGTCAAGCAGAAAACTGCGGGATAGGAGTATGGAGAAGGGTACCCCCACATCAAAATAATAATTTTTCCTATATCTGGATACCCACAATAGTGAGAGACCTTAAATTTTGCGTATTTTATTATCAAAATAACGTGCAGAGTCACGCAGAAAAATGGGGGATAGGAGTTTGGAGAAAGGTACCGTCCATATAAAACATTTTTATTTATTTTATATCTTGAGAACTGTAACAGTTAGAGGCCTCAAATTTGGTATATAGCCAATCAGAAAATTGGCGGTATTAAAGAGTGGCAGGGGTAACCCCCATAAAAACTTTAGTTATCCTATATCTGGAGAGATGCAGTAGTGGAGGTCCTCAAATTTGGTGTATTTTGCCCGCAAAATAATGGGCATAGTCAAGAAAAAAGCTGAAGAACTGTAGCATTTAGAGTTCTTAAATTTGGTGTATGTTACGAGTACTCCAAACTAATAAGCATAGTCAAGCAGAAAACTAGTGGGATAAGAGTGGGGAGAAGGGTATCCCCATACAAATTTTTTTTGTTATATAACATCTGAAGAGCTGTAATAGCGAGAGTCCGCAATCGAGGTGGGTGTACGATCTCTCTCCGCACAGTGGGCAGCAAGTGCTGTTTTTTAATAACATTTTTATCTCTATTTTTAATATCTGATCTGTGGCCAGCAATTATTGTTTGAAGTTCATTCTTGGTAGTATATTGTCTTCTCCTTTACCCATACATTTTATTTTGTATATCACATTTGCCGACATATCGTCGGCTTAATATGAAAACCTGCTAAATTCACTTTTTAAGTAAATTGAGATTTTGATGCCTTGTGGTATAGAAAGATACGCCTCGTCGACCAGCATGTATTTTTTCTCCAATTTGAGTCTTGAAGTGTGTAAAAAGGTTTGATAAGAAAAACGGCAAAATCGACTTAGAAAACTGTGTCTAAGAAAAACTACTGACTCCATTAGTTCAGTGTTTATTACTAACTCCAATTTAGCTGTTTTTTTAATGCAATTTTTATTTTTGTTGATTTTAGTCATAGATGAAAAATACCATAAAATAACCCAACTATATTTTTGGTTTTCCTCTCAAGCTGCAAATATGAAATATAAAAAGGTTTGCATATTAAACCGACGATATGTTTTGTTCTTCCGTCTTGATTTTTTAGGTCTCTTCTATACAAGAACCAGCCTGCATTCTAAAGCTGATTTTTCAGCTATATAATTTGAGACTAGTTGAACGCTCTTGTTGTCGTACCAGCGGCAGGCAACTAAATTTTGTGCGCCTCAAATTTAAAATCATACGATCCACGATCTTTTTTCATAAGCTCCTTTAAATTTATAAGGGAACAGTTTTTCATTCGATTGCTTTAAATTGTTGCTGCTAAAATGCCTTTTTCTTTTAGCGCAATCATCAGGCTTATGGAAGCGAACCAATTATCGAAAAATAATTTATAATTCTTGTTTTGTGGAACATTAGAAGCTAAGTGCAACACAATATCTGATGAGATTCCTAATCCAAAAGATGGACACGTTTCTTCTCCTACATAGATAGCAAAATCGTATACAATACCTGAAACTACAGCTCTTGTGAACATTTTAAAACTCCACTTATTGGGCTTCATTGGTAGGTATTGCTTTAGATTGTGCTGTCCTTTACATTTGTTCATCAATGCTGTGGTTTTCCTCTTGGTCTATTTTTAACCCCCGACTAAAAATTGGCGTGTTATAAGTTTGTAGTGTGTGTCTGTGTATCTGTTTGCCGTAATTAGTTGGTCCACGTTCCGGCTGTTCTGTATTATCATTTATGTGAAAAGCTACTTTGATTTTCTCAAAGCGTACTCTTGATAAAGAATCTGTAACAGCTGATAATCTGAAGTTATGCATCCAAGCCATTCGTAAATTTGGAACTTGTATTACGCCAAAGAATCGTCTGATTTCGAATGGTAAACAATTTACCACTACGCCTTTCGTTTGCATCGAATATAGATTTGTTTCGTTGCAAATCTTGTTTATAATTTCATCATCGAAGAACTCACTGAAATATTTTATTGGATCTTGGACTTCTCGACAAACTGTTTTTTCTTTCCAAGCAGTTTTGCAAACCGGTAGGCTCGTGTTCCTCCATCTCAAACTCTCCAGATTGATTTTTTCAAAATTTACCGTAACGACGTTTTCCATAACACCTTAATTTTCAACTTCTTCATCAGCATGTGCATCTTCTTCATCAATTCTGGTAATCAAATGTATTTCAACGTCTTCTCCCCTTTTCCTTACCTGTACGGGATTTCAATAGATTCAATAGAACTAAAATGTAATAACACTTACCTGATCAATTGTTTCTTCAAAGACGCTCTCCAAATTGCAATCATATAACTCTTCTTGTTCTTCTTCTTCACCTTCTTCATCATCAAAATTATTCCAATCGAAATCGATTACTTGTTTTCTTTCTGATTGAGTGAGACCTTTTGGACACATTTCTAAAACACAAAACAAAAATATTTACTACATACTATGGACAAATGTTGCCTATAAGCACCATTGTGTTCATGAAATTCCTGACACAAACTAAAAACTTTTTTTTAAGTTTTGCAAAATTTATTTCGTTTTTTTACCTGTTATTTATAATAAAATTCCCTTTTTATAAAAAATTCTTCTTTGCTTATTAATATGATTATTTCGAACGTATTTGCTTTGTGAATCCAAATTGATTATTAGGCTGGTGTTCGTAACGTTATATTCAGAAAGAATTGGGCGTTGCCATCGGTTTATTTTTCTTCATTCCCATTTTTCTGATTTTTGTTCTACTCAAGACAAACTTTTTTGGTTTGATTTTATACTTACACAGAAAATATTATCACCATAAAATTTAATGTTCAGTAAATGTTCTGCAAATAATCTATGAATTGTTTGTTTGACTTTTATTTAGGACGCTAACACCAAAAACAATAAGAAAAACTTTGTTGTAAAAAAACAACCCCGATGACGCCATACACACAAATAACAACAATAGCAAAAGGAGTGCGATAGCACCAAGTTAGTTTACTGAAGATTTTTGAGTAAATAAATTCGTTAATGTCGTTGGGTTAATTCTCAACCGTTCTTTTAGAGTCTTTATATAAACATTCACATTTAACAAAGTGAAATTTCATAACTACTTAATGCACACAAAAAAATATACCAAAAATATTTTTTATCAACCCCTTGTATGGAATTATTTTTATATCTTATTAATGTTTTTGTTCGCTTCTAACAACAGTTTTGTTAGATTTTAATTTTGATAGTAATGTTGACAACTTTTAATTTTTAAAGCAAAATAGAACCGAAAATATTTGGTGTTATTATATTGTAAAGAAAAATAACGTTTTCAAGATATCGAAAATTTGTTATGCGTTTTGGTCTAGTAAACAACATTGTTTGCCATATACGAGTATGTACATTTTTTTGTTTTGTGATTTTGGTTAAAATTTTATTCAATAACATAATTATTTTAATTGAAAAAATCGGTGGATTTTGTCAAACAAATTATTGTATTTGAATATACAAATTTATGTATAGGACCTGAATTAAACAAAAAATTATTTGAATTTCACAAATACTTGTTCAAATTCAAAAAATAGTTTTTTGTGTGTGGATGATGATGATGATGGCACAGACAAAGATTTTGTTTGATATATTACAAAAAATCTACTCAGTATTTTTGTTTCATTAAGTAAACTACTTTATTTAATATGTGTTAGTATTTTTAGACTAAGTGTTTTATAAATTCAGACTTTTCAGCAAATCCAGTAAATCTTTTTTGTTTGATTTAGTAAATTGTTTTGTTTACAATTTGTAAATATTTTCAGACAAATTTTTTTATAGATTTAAACAAATTGTTCACTGAAAAAAATTAAATTGTTGAGATATTTTTGTCTATATATACAAATTTGTTTGTAGGTCCGTTCCTAGACAAAATATTTACAATTTTATTGAATTCCTTCACAGAAAACGAAATTTAGTTTTTTCTGTGTAAGTATATATGAACATGTAAAGATGTGAAAAGCTCAAGCCAGTAGCTAATTGTTCATTAATATGATTATTTTGAACGTATTTTCTTTGTGAATCCAAATTGATTATTGGGCTAATGCTCTTAATAGCCCATTCAGACTGCAGCCAAATTAAGTTTTTCATGATTTCGACTGAAATCAACTCGAAATAAACTAATTTCCCATACATTTTGTCATATCCCAAATTAAGTTTTTTCCTTAATTTCAGCGAAATTAACAACCTACATACCTGTTTTAGTTTTAAAGTTCCTTTTTGGAACAGCATATGTTTATAAACAATTTTAACATTTTAAAAGAAAGAAAATAATGTGTTGTGGCCAAAATAGTGCGAAATTCAAACAATACTTATGTAATGGAAGATGTAGGAAGAGCAAAATGGCAGCCGAAATTAAGAAAAACGCAGTATCAACGCTTTTAATTTGGTAAGTGATTTCGGTTCGAAATTAAGTAATTTTGGTGCAGTCTGAATGGTCTATAACGTTATATTCAGAAAGAATTGGGCATGATTAATATTCCAAGGAACAAGGGAAAAATCAACATCAACTTTAATTTTTCCCTTGTTTCTTGGAATATTATTCATGCCTAATTTGTTGAAAAATTAAAGTTGATGTTAATTTTTCCCTTGTTCTTTGAAATATTAATCATGCCCAATTCTTTCTGAATATAACGTTACGAACATTAGCCTAATAATCAATTTGGATTCTTCTTTGTTTAGTTTTTATATGAATTTTCGTAGAAAAATTTTTTCCAATTTATTTTTTGCACACACCTGAACACGACTTCAACTACCTCGCAAATGAGCACTTGTAAAGCTTTTAAAAATGTAACTTCGTAAAAGAATGTTCACACATATTAATTTCAGGTGGAAAAAATCGTTAGCAAATATAACAAAGAATATAGGAACTATGACCGAATATATACAATGTTGCCTATAAGCAATATTTGACATTAAAGGGTTAAATAAACTACTTATAATATTTGTTGGGAATGCGTTCCTCTGTAATACAGTTCTTTTAGATTTTCTTTGTGAAAACTGACATCCCTTATCATGAGAACTCTTTTTATTAAGTTTACTGCCGTATTCATTACTATGTGTTTCGGTTGAGCAGAGTAAAAATTTGTTATGAGGCTAGATAACGTTAGCTTTTGGTACCAATTTACTTTCAGTTCTTGTCTTTTTCTTGCTATCAGCGTGCCCAGGTATGGCAACCACCCGGCTTCTTCCTCCATTGTAAATTTTATTCTTCTATGAAAATTATTAAGTTCGTCAAGAGTATTTTCTCTTGCAGTTATTTTAAAAATTCCAAAAAGTTCGTCCACCTAATGTGTAAGTAGGCTAAGTTTTTCTTCTAGGTTTTCCATTGTTGTTTTAGTAGCTCCTCCATAACTATATCCGTCACGATTGGTGAAACCGGAGAGCCCATATGAAGTCCTCTGAGTTGTGTATAAATCTTGTTATCGTACTCAAAATATCTATTTTTCTTAATACAAAATTTTTAGTATTCTTAAAAATAACCTCTTTGGTATCAGCGTGTGCCTTGCAATCTCATTCCATTTTCCCTCAATTATCGCATAATCTACCGGTATGCTTGGGAAAAGTGAGAGCACATCAAAAGAAATTAATTTTTCGTCATCTTCTATTGTCATATTGATAATCTTATCTTTAAATTGCACCGCATCCCGAATGTTATAGATTGAGTCTGCTCTCAGTTTTTTTAATATATTAGTTAGGAACTTATATAATTCTCTATATGACGAATTTACTGATGCACAGATTGGTATAATTAGAAAATTGTCCTTATGTATCTTCCGTAGTCCATATATCCTTGGTGCTGTCCCCGCGTCTATTTTTAGTATTTTTCTCCATGCTAGAAATAATATTGCACTTAAAAAGTTCCTCTACTATATCACTATTCATTCTTTGTAGTATGGCTGTTGGATTCTTATTGATCCTCCTATAAATCATCATGTCACCAATGATATCGTTCATTCGGCATTACCTGTATCAGCCTTCTAAACTAGTACATTCCGATTTTTTATTAAAAAAGTTTTTGTTTGTTCCACTGTATTCAGAAAGAACCTATATCTTCTTGTTAGACTCGTTTTTCTCATATGGCTCTCCGAAATAAAGGCAAAATTCATTCTTTCTGTCTCTTGTTTTTCTTTATTCTCCAGTGTCTGTAAACAGTTTTCGCCATCAAACTGACAAAAAGCGACAAAACTAAAATAAATCGTTAAAACTAAATATATCGTCAAAAGGCGAAAAAAAAACGTTAAAACAAAAAAATACGCCATAACAAAAAAAATCGGCAAAAAACAATTGCAAAAAACGAAAACTCGCAAAAAAAACAAACAAATCAACAAAAAAAAATTAAAAAACTAAAATTTTACGGAAAAGCAAAATGAAAAAATTTCCAAAATGAAAAAAGGGCAAAAATGAAATGGGATATACATATGTGTATTCGTACGGACCCCTTCGTGTGCGAGCTAAAGTCGCACTTTCCTTAATTTATTCATCTTTATTTACGTTCCATTTCTTTTTATTCTCATCTTTTAGTTTTTCATATTTTCTTATGTGTCTGTTTTTACCACTAGGCGCTTCTTATTCAAAATATATCGTTCACTTTCTCAAAATTGTAATTGTTCTTCAGCAGTCAAATATTCATTTATTTCAGGTTCTAGTTTTTCTATAGCTGTTTTGTTTTGTTGTACCATTTCATGTTTCTGTTTAATTGGAATGTTGAGTATCTTTTTCTGAAATTTTTCTAATACCGCATTGATGAAACTGGAAATTTTGTAATAGAAATTATTGTTACTGGCGAACAATTTTTGTATATTCTTGATGGAGTTTGTCAAAAATCTGGTGTAATACCGGTCTTTCTGCACCTTATCAAAAATGTTATAGAAGAACTTGTGTTAATATGTCTAGTCTGCAAAGTTTTGTGTTTTTTTATATATATTTCTTAATAATTGAGTTATGAATATTTCTTAATATTATGATGTTTTTGTTTCATGCTGCTGTAAACCATTTTTCTTCGATTTTTGATATCGCCTTGCTATCCGTTATATACAGTTTGTAAAAATGGCTTTTCGAACTTTTTTTGTTTGTAACAATAAAAACCTTTCTTATTTTCAAGCTCAAGGTAATTTATTTGTAAAAACTTCTTTTATCAATATTTCGCTATCCGCTGGATAGCATCATCAGGAATCTACATATGGGCATTTCCATGAAAATGACAACCACGACTGAAAAAATTAAAGCCCTTAACATAGCGTCTTCAACTGCGATAAACTCTGATATATGTAACATGAGAGAGAACGTCGGCAGAATAGGAAAACTAAAACGTTGATATTTCTCTTCATGTCGCGCAAGTGGAATACGTATTTTTACTTTTGTTATGAGATTTCATTTAATACAATGAGTTTACATGCACTATTTTTCCACAAATCGTTGTTTTGTTTTTAAATTTTCTTGAACATTTTAATTAAAACATCAATTAATGAAATTTAAATACATAAAATCACTAAAATCACTAAAATTTCATAAAAAACATTGATTTTTATATATTTCAATCAACACATACACACATTTAGTTATTTTAATATATTTGTCATTTCATATCATAAGATTGTTGTGATAATATTTATTATAACAACGATCTCATAATAATTATAATAACATTGCGATAACATTAATTTGAAGTCTACACGTAACAGAATTCTCTCTACAATTGAATTTGACGCTTGCTAAATAAACATATTATGTCTCGAGAAGACGTTATGTAAAACTTTTTTATAAGATATGGTAAAGAGGAAAACTGAATATTTCTTTGACTAATTTTAATACATTACAATAAACTGGTTTAGCTTTTCTAGCGGCTAAATTCAGTTAATTTTAACATTGCAATTATACTTTAAAAGTAATGTTCCAACAACAAGAACAAGGTTCATGAGGAAATATAAAATATAGAGTTCGATTAGCTGTATATTTTTTTTATTTTCTTTGGATGCTATTCTAATGCCACGTACGCAGTGCAAAAACATTATTTGTCTATGTCATCTGAATTTTACCGGTCGCAACTGTTCAAAAATAAAAGTTTAAAGCAAGATATTTGTCGCAAACAAATATTGATCGACATTTTTTCAAATTTGTGTACTAAAAATTTTATAAGCATTTATAGTTCGTCACGTACGCTATTGTAGTACTACAAATGCAACTAAATGCAAATGAAAAATGGCGAAATTTCCATCAAATTTCAAAAATAAAAAACGGCATCCATTTTCATATCATGATAGTATATTATTCTCGAACTGCGTATTCATTAAGCGAAAAAATTTTAAATTAATAAGCAGGGCTCGGACTTGGGTGGAAATGCATGTTTTTTGTGGTGATAGATAAAGAAGTTTTGACTAATTATCTATGCGAATAATCAAATTTGAAGTAGTAGTTTGGCATCGATTTGTAGTTGCACATTTTGGTGGTAAGTGCATATTGTTAGAGCTATAAAATTTTTTTAATGCTTATTTCTCAATTTTTGCAAAAAAAAAAATATTAATAAGCCGATTATTGATGGGAACCGAGCCTCAGTTGGATTGCCAGTTGATAAAAATGATACTACCGATGGCAAGTGAGAGCTGTCAATTTAAGTTGATATTTAGTGCCTTTCTGGCAACCATTAATTTTCAGTTGCCGACTAGCAACGCAACTAGACTTCGGTTGCATTAAATAATAGACCGAATTATGTTTGTTTTATGTTTTATCTCAAATAATGATAAAAAACTAAAAAAAATATTTTCATATTTTAGTTTTGGTACTTCGTTCGTAGGTAAATGCATATTTTTGTGCATATTTTTAATTTTTAGGTACATTTGTTAAGCGCTTAAAATCAATTTTTTTTTCTTGGACCAGGACTCAGGGGATGACCCCTACTCATGCAATGCATTGTGCTGGAACTATGAAAATTGGTTGCGGGAAGGAGGATAAAGGGAGTAGTGTTTGTTGACGTTTGATTTGAACTTTCCAACATTGAAACTGACAGGACAGACCTCTGCAGGGTGTTTATTCCACATACGAACAGTTCGGACAAAGAACGAGTTTTCTCTATAATGCGTAGTGCGGTTCACTGGTGTATCGACCACAAATGGGTGTGCCCTTAATGAAGAACGTGTTGTGCGCAAAAAAGAGCGGTTTACAGGAACCAGTTCCCTGATTTCATCAGAGCGCATTCCATTGTAGTAGCGATAAAACAGCGAAACGCACCCCACATTGCGTCGATGCTCAAGCGAGTCAATATAGTTGGCTACCCTACTGTCACCGATGAGCTTCTTTGCCCTCTCCTGCACGCGGTCGAGTAACTTCAAAATAGACTTTGAAGCACCGCCCCATACATAAGAGTTGTATTCCATTTTCTGTCGGATATAGGTGGTATAAATAGTAAGGAGATCAGATGGAGTGAAGTATATCTTACACCGTCTTAAGAAACCAAGGCACTTGAATACTTCTTTTGAGACTTGAAAAATGCGATCAGTCCATCGAACGTCACACTAGAAGAAGATCATATAATATTTAGTTGCATAAAAGTTCGAGTCCTGTTAATTAGTAGGTACAGTATTTATCGCTTATATGCACGGCGGTTATAAGCATTTACCGCTTTTATGCACTTGTTTTTATGCGTTTGTTATATAAAATACACCCAAATATTTTTTATATAAGCATTCCCCGCTTATATGCACCAAAAATCGTGCAAATTTGGAAATGCATATAACCGATAAATACGTACTACTCTGTAGTAGGCTAAGGAGGCACCAGAAACATAGCACCCAAGTACATAGTATGCACTATGAAATGAATTTGAATCTTGATTATTTTTATTGCTATTATCACCAAATACATATTTTTTATTTGTTTTTAATTTTTTGTTAACATATATTTAAAAACATATATTTCATTACTTAAGAATACTATAAGAGAAAATTCTGTCACGTACGCTATTAAATTTTGTTCATCGCAAAATCATCCAAAAATTTATTTTATTTCAAATTTACGGACAATAAAGAAAAAATAGTTTGGTTCGTTTAAGAAATTAAAAGAAACAAACTTCACAATTCGCATATTTTTACATGCACCTTAACATCACTTCCGTTTTATGCCACGTACGCTATGCCCTATTTTCCCTCGATATTTTGGCCAACAGGGCTCCAAATGTAATAATTTTTTCACACATAGTACCCTATCAATGGAATATAACGACAAAATTTTTTGAGTTACTCCTATTTTTGCAAAATCTATTCGACCTTGTAGGCGTACAAATGTCACGTACGCTGACATGGAAATTCCTATATGTATGTGTGTACATGTATAAAAACAAAAAATAAAAAAATCACATTAGACCCTTAAATTACCTCTTATAATTACACAAATAATAATATAATTACACTTACAAAGACCAAAATAAAAACCAAAAACCCAAGCCTTTCCTTTTCAATATTAATTATGCACTAATTGTTAATGTGTTTATATATTAAATTTCTATAAATCTGAGCGCAGTTTTCGACATACATATGTCTTGTAGTTCTTTCGGTCGTCTTTGTATTAATAATGTGGAGCATTTCCAATATGTAGCCACTATAACTATGTGCAAATGAATAAAATTTAACTCATTTTAATACCAAGTGTAAACTTTCAAAACGCCGATACACCCATATATTTTTTTTGTCCGCTCTACCAGAATCAGTCGGTAGATCTTTGTTATTTTGAAAATTTTGATTTTGTTGTGCAGTGTAATTTAATTTTATCATTTCACTAATATATTCGGACATATTATTTTTTAGTCTGAAATCTGCCCTGGTTTGATACCGCTGATACGTAACTATTTAGAAGCTCTTGATTTGGATAATGAAACATATAATGTCATAGACAAATATTTGAGGTTAATAGAGAAAAGAGCTTCTGGGGAGATCCCTACCAATGCCATGTGGTTAAGGCAGCAGGTGCTGAATCATCCTGAATATAAGTAAGCGAAAATTCCAAAAAATAATACATATGTACATACATATTTATGTATGAATGGATGTATGTACATCTTGGTATCAATACTAACACTTCTTTTTTTTTTATTTTTATAGAAAAGATTCTGTGGTAACTGAAAGGATAAATTATGATATTCTTAAGAAGATTAAAGAAATTCAAGAAGCAGAAATATTTGAATTTAACTTAATTTTATAATAATAAGTTTGTTAAAAAAAATATTTTTTAAATAAAATTATGTACATATGTATAAGACTTTTCTTTCATTGGTAGCTAGAGCATATAATATATAAATTTTCCATTCCGTTTGTAATTGATGTCATCAGCGATGTGACATAGCAACATTCCAACCCTATGATTTTAATTCCCCAATTTTCTACTTGATCATGGAATATTTGCTAAAATATATCGATCGAAAGTAGTAATCATCAGAGCAAATTTAAAATGAGTACAGAGTTTGTTAAAAAGTTATGAAAAATGGCACTAAAAAGGCTTAAAATGAAACTACAAAGTAAATATTGTAATATATACAATTTCATTTGATTAAATTTTGATTGCGCACTACAACCTAGAGCTGTCAAACTATCGATAGTTTTTATTTTGCGTTAATGTCGATTATTTTTAATCACTATCGATAGTATCGTCAAAAAATGCCATCACTTGAACATATGTTTGAACTCTGAGAATTTGGGTAAGTAATATACATATGTATAAACAATAAAAGTATATAATAATAAGATTATGCTTATTTCCGAATATATTAATATACGGGCGTGTCATAGTATCCAATATGGTTTTGCTGATTATCGGTTTTGCAACCCAATATTAATTTCATTTGGTGTCATGAAACTGAGACGGTTTTGTTATTTTCGAATGCAAATAAAACCGTTATTCGAATCAGTTGTTGCTTATATCTGTATAATTGTTTACAATTTTAATTGTGCTTTTTTTGAAAATTATAAAGCGTATTCAGTGCAATTATAAAAATATTGTGTGGTTTTATTAAGCTAATAAAAGAAATACATAAGTTACTATAAAAATAAATAAATAAATAAATGAAATGAGTACTGCTGTTGTTGCATATTTGCTTATAGAGGAAGAGGAAACAACTCTAGGATGTTTTACATGATATGCCAAATGTTATGGAGCGGTGGCTTTTTTTTATCCATCCACGCATGCGGTGTACCTGCGCCATTTAGGCCCAAATTCATAGTTTATTCACACTTCTTTGTTTACCATTAATTAAACCGTCAAACGCCATTGGTTAACAATTAGTTAGATGCTTTGGAACATGGTGCAATAAGTATACAGGTGGTGGCATAACGTCAGCTGATTATATTTTGTTCTAGTAGTTTTGTACATAAGTAACGTCTAGCACGTATATTTTTTTGACAAGCATTATCTAGTTTTATGTTGTATTTACTGAACCTGCATACTTATTGCACCATGTTTTGGAAATTATTGCGTTCATATAGCATAGTTTTAGGAGCGACAACAAACATTTACTCCATTAGCTTTGTGTGCTTAAAAATTTTTAAATTGCCGCCGTAAGATGTATAATATTCTTTACTTCTTTATTTTTGCTTGTTTATTTATATTTGATAAGGTTACCAATCTTTACCCATATTAAAAATTTTAGTTAAACAATATACCGTAAATATGAAGTTTTAGTCAAACAATAGTTATCATTTTAGTTTATTAATAATTAACTAATGACTGTAAATTTGGGCCTTAGTGATTCAGCCAGTTATTGCCAAAGCCAACTGTAGATGGCTTATCACGCTTTATGCCCTATATATCTAGTTGTTTTTTATAAGATTTCCCATACAAAACGAAATCTACTTTGTCAGTAGATTTCGAAATCTACTCAAAGTCTAGTATATTTATTTCCTTTTTACTACCCTGTATAACATTTTTATATAAACGGTGAGTGAATTAGCTACGCTCTACAAACATTTTCTACTAAAAGTGTGTGCATTAGCTAAGGTGGGCACTTGTTGGGTTAGAGTTTAGGATAAATTTCAGTCAAAGTATTTATTCTTGGATACGAAATCTAGAAAAATGTCAAAAAAGGTTAGTGTAAACGATATAGATTTCGGAAAAGATTTCAAATCAAATCTATTAGATTTCGAGACAGTGTAAATGCCCTATTACATCGGCATGAAATCTAGTTTAAACGAGATTTTGGGCAAAATCTAGTTTGTTTTATTATATTTCCCATACAAAATGAGATCTAGTTCCTAATAGGGCATTTACACTGTCTCGAAATCTAGTACTTACGAGATTTCGAGCTAAATCTAGTTGTTTTTTACTAGATTTCCCATACAAAACGAAATCTGCTTTGTCAGTAGATTTGGACGAAATCTACTCAAAGTCTAGTATATTTATTTTCTTTTTACCACCCTGTATAACATTTTTATATAAGCGGTGAGTGAATTAGCTACGCTCTACAAACATTTTCTACTAAAAATGTGTGCATTAGCTAAGGTGGGCACTTCTTGGGTTAGAGTTTAGGATAAATTTCAGTCAAAGTATTTATTCTTGGATACGAAAGCTAGAAAAATGTCAAAAAAGGTTAGTGTAAACGATATAGATTTCGAAAAAAGATTTCAAATCAAATCTATTAGATTTCGAGGCAGTGTAAATGCCCTATTACTGGATTTTGTCAAAATCTTGTTGTGTATGGGCACTACAACTCTGATTTTTTCATATTGTACTAAAAAATAAACCGCATAAGGTTTGTGTATTTACTATTAGGTTTATCCTCTAGCTATTTTGGTTTTGAAACTTAATGTGTCTATGTAGTTTGACAGAAAAATTTAAAAAATTCCAAATTCATGGATAAATACCTGAAAAATTCAAAAAGTAGGTAATAGTTTAAAATAAGCAAAAGGTTTTTCTTTATTCACATATAATCGTATTTTTTTACAGCAAACATAGCTCACAGTAAAGAGAATTCAATTAATAATGCAAGCAACGAAAGTAGTTGCGAATCTGTTAATAAAGCAGAAATGAGAACAAGAAAGATGTCCTCAGAAGTGTGGATCTTTTTTGAAAAATCTGAAGAAAACCAGCGGCAACACATCGAACCTTTTTGACCACCTTAAACATGCTCATCCCACTTTTAGAAAATTACCGAAGACAGCAAAAATAATAGATTCATTTAAAAACAAATTACTGAAAACGAATACACGTCGGAACGTAAGAAAGCAATTGACAGTGTCCTAAAGATTTTGACTGCTTCCGACGTTCAACCGTCTAGCAATGTCGAGGATAAAGGATTTCGGGAGTTTGTGAAATGTTTAGATCCTCGCTATTCTTTACCATCTCGTAATACCCTGCAAAATGTACATATGGATAATTTGTACAGAGAAACAAAAGGTAAATTGCAATTAATCCTTAATGAAGTGGAACACTGCGCAATTACAGCAGATTATATGCCACTTTATTAAAAAAGAATTCACTTTACGTGCAGCAGTTTTATCAACAAAAAAATTGTATTGGCTACCAACCATTGTGCAGATAACATGCACCATCATTGCGCGCTATATTTGATGAATTTGACATTATGAAAAAGGTACTATCTATCATAACAGATAATGGCAGTATCATGATAAAAGCATGCGAACTGCTAAAAAAGAGACATCTTCCTCGCTACGGGCATACTATGAATGTGGTGGCTCAAGACTGCTTAGTCCAAAATATATAAAATGTTTTAACTAAATGTAAGCGGATCGTGACATTTTTTAAGTCAGCCACAATATTCTACGAAATTTTGAAGCCGTAGAAATAGCGCTTATAGCATCATTGAGAGAATCCTGATAACAAACGAATATATTTCTACTGTTCTATTGGCAGCATCTAAAGCTCCATCGCCCCTGACGGCGGATGAAATCGAGCCATTCGAAGATCTCTAGAAGATACTTTCACCGGTTGATAATGCCACAGTAACAACGTCATCGTGTTCCTCCGTTACAGTTACCTCTAATATTTGGCATTTTTCATAGCTTTGAAGAAATAAAATGAAGACATATGAAGGATAGCAGACGTGTCTATTCTTGATCGAGCGGATAAAGAAGAGGCTATTTCCATATGAAGAGCGTAGTGCAACAGGATTGGGAATATTATTAGATCCTAGATTTAAAAAAGAATGCTTCCGATCGGTATAGAATGCAGACCAAGCAACAAAAACGCTAGAAAATGAAATACATGGTGTGTGTCAGGTACATTCACCAATTGAAGAAGCGTCAACTGCAAAAAGAATGAAGACTGAACTGACTAATAGAAATAATAGCGCGGTCCCGCCTAATATTTCTATCCCGCTGTTTAAAGTTTGCAAATTTATATATTGATGTAGGAAAACATATAAAAAATGAAAAAATAAGAAATCTTTGCTGAAAATAGCACTAAATAATATTTTACAAGTCAGAAAAGTGATTGAAATACACTAGTTTACAAAAACAAGTGAACGATGAAAATAGATTTTTTAAAACTTATTTGAGTTCACTGAAGACCAATATGAATTCATTCATCTATTTTTTCTCAACAAACGTTTTCGATGTAATCGCGAAAACATGCTTTTTCAGTTTTTTGGTTATTTCCAAAAATATCGAAAATAATTTAATACCATATTTACACTATGAAACTTTGTTGCATGCAACTCTCTTTTTTCAGTGAGAAAGACAGAGAAGAAATACAAAATGTGTACATTTCTATTTCAACACTCTCACTTAAAATGAAAATTGCATGCAACAAAGTTGCATAGTGTAAATATGGTATAACTGAATAAAAAAGTTTTTACATTGTTGCGTAGTATCTTCTCCCTTTTCAGCCAGAACAACGATTGTATTCATCGGATTAAACCTCATTGAGGTAAAGACTAGACATCTGCACATTGCAATTTGAAACGCCTTTTAAATCACACTATGTTTTTCCAAATCGTACTTTGATTTGACTTGAAATTTACATGCTACATAAGTCGTCAAACCATACAAAAATAAGAATGATATACAAATCATAGGCTTGTAAGTAATAAGTCAAATGTGTGTGTAGGGCTATGAACAAGAAAAGGCAGTAAATCATTTTATAAGCAGCTTTTAGACTATTAGAATTTGTGCATTGTACATACAAAGCAAATATGCATCATGTGAACAGTATGCTTCGCAATCGCCATTGAGAAAGCGTCTTGTGAATTCGCTATAACAGGTTAACGTACGCAGCGTGACCGTGGCCATTTGCCACTTTCTCAACTGCCTTGCCACTTTTAGTGCCCCTTTTTTAAAATTACCTAAATCTGCCACCTTTTATAACATTATGCCTCTTTCTTATGAAGTGATACTTTTTTTAATGAGTTTTTTTACGCTACGAAAGTGTTTTTATAAAAATCTTAAGACAAAAATGTGTTTTTGAGTCCATTATTTGTAATGTCATGGAAAAAAACTTTTTTGAAATCGTTTAAGAGTTGAGATCTATAAATAATCATTATTGCAATAAATTTATTAGAAACTAACACCCTGATTCACTTACACGAACAAGTACTAGCAACACGTTCTTGTATGAACTGCATGCTTTTCATGCTTTTAAATCTGTATGTGTTAAAGTGATTTTCATGAAAATTTTTGAGTGAACGTTAGATTTATTTTTACTAAATCAACCCCTAAGACAAAAGTAATAACAACGTTTTGAATTTATACGCAATTGGAAAAATTGGATTGACGAATTTTTATAATGAAACTAATAAGCCGCTTCCCCATGTATCTTTGGTTTTCGCAAATAGTCATACATGTTATAACTGGGGGTCTACATTAGCCATGAAGTTGGTATGAACATCATGTCGGACACCGCATATGGCTAATGTAGACCGCTCATGTCCATGTTTCGTCCATGCTCTGCCATCGATGCCCGAACATATGGCTGACCATCAATGTTCGCCATGAGATTCGGTGTCAACAACCATTTTTAATAGAAAGAAAAGAGACATAAAGAAATTGTTAAATATTCCATTTCTATTGCACTGCCACCAAATACATTGATAAGGCAGAACATGGACATCGCACGTATTCACCACAACAAAGAACTTGATGAATTTTTTGCAGTTGCTCTGCCGGCGTCATGTTCATGTTATGTTCAAGTCGATGGCTCGTGAAGATGTAGGGTAAAATAGATTCGTTACGTGCGGCGCAATCGTTGTAGCCGTCGCCGCAGAACATTTTACACCTCAGCCGCAGCCGATAAAAAATACATCGGCTCGCAACTCTGGTCCTGTTTATAGAACCCAAACAATCAACTTGAGTGAAAAATTTTTATGAAAGCGCTCATTTTTTCAGTGGTTTCAGTTGATTGTATGGGTCCCAAAACAGCACAAGTTTACGTCAGATTAAGCAAATTCCTCCACTTAAGCAGCCCACACACGAGTGATTTGTGCGTGTAATTTGTTCGCGTACCAAATCTCCACTAACGACGAACAAATCACAATAAACTTAAACGTCAACAAGTACACATGAATTGCAATTGTTCTTTTGGTTATTTATTTATTTTTGTATATTATTATTATATATTTATGTTTTTATCTTTATATTTATCGGTTTTAATTTGCGAAATTACATTTCCTTTTCTAAATTCTATGAAAAATTGCTTTCGTAGCATAACAAAATAAAAAATGTTCGCGCACAAGTCCACTAACTAGGGTTGTCAGGTGGGCTGGGCCTGGCTGGATTGTCCAGCTTTTTTTACGCTTGTCCAGTTTCAAGCTGAAATTTAATTTGTCCAGCTAAATAGGAATTTTCGAAAAAAATTTCCCTAAAATTTATTACTTTAAATTTATAATTACTCTTATTAGCAGGTACACAACAATAACTCTAACAAACGTTAACAGTAGTCAGTTTTTGAAACTCTGTTTAGCAACAACTAACAGGCCTTTGCTACAACAACAAGTTGCAGTACAACTTAATGCTAAGTACAACTTACAACTGAAAAATGCATGATGATAGAAAAAGTGGTTAAAATTTGACGTTACTTCCAAGAGGCTCCAAAGTAAATTAGAAAAGCCACTTGATTCCCTTCGAAAATTATTAGATAACATGATAAATCTATCAACAGAAAGAGAGAATAGATCTGAGTCGCAAAAACTAGTAACTGACTTGGAATTGGTTATTGACGAAAGATTTGATGGTTTGGTAATGAAACATATTGTTTATCCACAATTCTTGATCTTCAGTATACTATTTCTATATTAAAAAATCGTGTTGAGTTATTTATTCCGCAACTATTGCAACACGGTGACCTTTACACCCCGCGCTAAGACTATGAGAAGTAGGCTTTGTAAAGTTTTATAGAATCCAAGAAAGATGAGCCCCTGTTCATTCTAAGCCTTAATTCACTAAAGAAGAACGCAGGTCCGCTTGTTTTCTGGCGCATTGACGTCATATACCCAAATTTGAAAACCATCGTGCAGTACTACTTTAGTGTTCAATTGAGTTTTATCTCATCTGAGAGATATTTTTTACTACACCTTCTACAAACAGATTTTTGAAATCGTCTTTTTCCGCAAAATTTGAGAATATATACTGTGTTTTTCAAATAAAAATCGGTGCTTTTTTGAGTATTGGTATCGTATCGGCCAAAAGGCGTATCGAGGCATCTCTAATAACAATGCATAAAAATATTTTTTAATAAAATTTGCTTATGCTCAAAAAATATTTATTTGTAATGGGTTAAGCTAATACGTACGTATATGGCAGCATTTCGTTGATGCTAATGCCAATTAACATCATGTGTAAATTGTTTTAAAAATTTGTTTATACAAAACAAAAAGTAAAAATTTCTAGTAATTTTCACATGTTCAGCTTTTCGACGGTTTGTCCAGCTTTTTTAACCCATATGACCAGCTTTTTGCGAATCTGGTATCCCTACCAATAACACATCGCACAAATCACAAGAAATTGAAAATTTTCAATTACTTGTGATTTGTGCGCGCACACCCCCATTAACGAATAACAAGACGTCGAGCACGAACAAATCACACGCACAAATCGCTCGTGTGTGGCCACCTTTAGGAAGGCTTTTTTACTTTGAGATTAGAGATTAAATTAAATTTAATTATAGCACTATACAAAAATGTTGCCAGTTCTTGTTGCTCATTATGGCAATACTACTAGTTTTAAACTACTTTCTGTCAAAAGAATTTTTTCGTACAGCCACACCCACCATGCATACCGTCAGATTAATATTGCTCCATCATCAGAAACACGTGGGTTGCATACACTATTAATCTGACGTGCTCGAGTATCTCAATATGACTGTTTTTTTACATTTTTGAAAGCCCGTACACGACCCCCCACCACTCAAAGGGCATACATCACATACTTTTTTCTTTTTAGCGGCGCCACCCTAATAACAAATTGGTGACCCCGTTCATTGTCATAAGCATACAGGTGGGAGCAATTATTAATGCCTCAAACACTTCGTGGATTGGCGGCCGTGGAAGGATGGCTAGGATGAAGGCGTCATGGTGGATGTGAGCGTCGCCCTCACAGCGGTGACGGGTATGGACCGCAGTGGCAGCTGTAATAAGACCGAAGACGTGGTGGTAGTAGTGACGGGAATCAGTTACAGGGTCTGGTGTCAGCTTCAATTTTTGTGTTATTAAGAATCGTAGTGCAATTGTGTTTTTTTAAATATATTTTTTTATTAATTATAATGATTTTTTCTATGTTTTGTTTGTTTCGGTTTAAATAAATTTATTTTGTTCAATTGTGAAATGTGTGTAATTTGGTAAAGATGGCGTACTGATAGTAAAATGATTGTGGAATCATACCGTGAACATACCCTACGTAACATACTTTTTTGCAGAGTTGAAAAAAAGTACTAAATGCAAAAAGTACCAAATTCCTGAAAAAAAAATTCAAATACTAATTTTTGGAACTATGTTAACATACTTTTTCGCAGAAAAAAGTATGTTATTTCATTTTCACTTCGTTCCTAGTCAAAAAGCTACCATACTTATATAAAAAGGCCATACAAAGCCTTTTATAGGGTATACCCTATATAGGTACAAATTTTACATGTACCTATATAAAAAGTATGTTACTCCACAAAATCTGTAAATAAAGCCGTGCCGGCTTTATATAGGGTATACCCTATATAGGTACAAATTTTACATGTAAGTATATAAAAAGTATGTTACTCCACAAAATCTGTAAATAAAGCCATGCCGATATAGACTCAAGTGATTTGGAAAGAGGAAAGACCTCTCCATACGCCCATTTTGAGGGCAAAATTTAGCCTTTTCAAGGAATGGACAAAAAAGACCCATAAATTGACGAGGTAGAGGGTTAAACTATTCTACGAAAAGATTTCTAAGGGAATTCTACTGTAGGTCTCTGAACACATGGAAGCTAAAAATTTAACTTGAAAGCCAGAATTATGTCGAATCCAAATTTATTTAAGAGTTGGTTTTATAAAGTTTATATGACATAATAAATTTGGATTTGACATAATTCTGGCTTTCAAGTTAAATTTTTAGCTTCCATGTGTTCAGAGACCTACAGAAAAATGCTCTAGAAAAATATTTTTTTGAAATATATTAACCCTCTAACTCTTCAATTTATGTGTCTTTTTTGCTCATTCCTGTTTTGAGAGCGAAATTTTGCCTTTTCAAGGAATGAACAAAAAATACCCATAAATTGAAGAGATAGAGGGTTAAATTATTCTACAAAAACATTCCTAAGGAAATTCTAGTGTGGATCTCTGAATACAAGAAGAACAAAAATTTAACTTGAATGGCAGATATAAGAGCTATAAAATTTTCAAAGGTATAAACCAACCCTTAATACCTTGCTATGTTTTTGAAAAATCATTTTTATTCGTGTTGCCCGATCTTTTAACCGTTTGCCTATTAACTTAAGAAATTTTTCTCTGTTGGTTTATGCATATCGTCGAAAACTACTAGAATTTCTTTCGAATCTGTCAAACTTGCCGACCACTACTTAGATGGACCTTGGTGGTTATTGTCATCAGTATTACATTTTTTTTTAATTATTATGTTTAAGGCTGGGGAGCCATGAAACTAATCCTTATATTTGTGTACATACGTATTCATATTGTTACGAATCGAAAAATGCAGATTCAAATACAAAAAATGCCTGCGTTCAAACTTCTCTTAAGGGCTGAGTAAACGTAGTGGTATTTGGACACAATTTGTATGCATTCGTTTTTTCCATATATTTCACTTTATTATTTTTGTATTTATAAATATTTTATGAATATGAACATAAATAGCGTGCAAATAATTAAAGAGCAATTAAAATATTTAGTTTATTTGCTTTCTTTCTATAAAAACTAACAAATTATACAGAAACCACTACATACATACAAAATTTGACAGCTTGTGTCCTAACATAATTGCTTTGTCTTGTGTTTGAACATCAATTTCCAAACATGTGTCCGAACACTAACATATACTGTCCACACAGTCATTTTTTGTATTAGCAACAGATTTTGACAATTGCGAACACAAAAATTTCCCTTGACACGCGCTAACATAATCTAATATACATATGTATATATGTACATGCATAAACATATGTATATACATAAATTTTTTAACTTGTTTATTTGTTATTGCAAAAATGCAATTTTATTTTATTTTAATACATTTTGCCAAATTTAATCCCAGATATTTTTCTTAGGAATTATTTCCAAATCAATTGCATTTCCGTACTCGTAAGGAAAATGCAATTCAACGTACTTTATTTTACCAAATTATTTCATTTTTCCTAAGAATTGTTATTAACTACGAGACACTATTTTAC
Organism: Panzeria rudis; assembly: GCA_956483635.1. NCBI lineage: Eukaryota > Metazoa > Arthropoda > Insecta > Diptera > Tachinidae > Panzeria > Panzeria rudis. The sequence goes on from OY101451.1 coordinate 66,398,162, forward strand.
CGATTTCCCCATAAGATTTGTGCCCCTTATCATATAAATCTATAATAATGTTTTTTCTCTTCAAGAGTTAGCTGCTTACGTGGGTGGCATTCTTTTTCTTTTTTCACAAAAATATTGAATTTATCATTAATGACTTTAATAAGTTTATGTTGTTCGTAGTAATTACGATGCTTCTTACACAATACGTTTGGCTTTTTTTTTTGTTTTTTCTTTTCGCTGTACCGCTATTCCAAGCAAACAACAAGTGTGCCGTTCGTTTTGCGTTGCCATATTATGAATTATTGTAAATGTTACAAATTTTTTTTTTAGAAATTTATGCAGAAATTCATAATGTTTTTAAAGAGTTTTGTCTTAAAGTTTTTGGTAAAACAAAAATAAATTAGTGAAACCTTAAAATAATTTTGCTGTGTCCTTAGTTTTGCGGTCGACTGCATGTGGACTTGAAAATAAGCAATCGTTTTCAGCTAATTCTACTGATACGATTCTTCTGATTATAATAATTTATACTGCCAGGACAATTCGCCAGTTGGTGACATGAAATAGTTTTCGTACTCGTACCGGATGACTTTTGCTTCGTTGCATATATAAGAACTTATCGTTTCTTCTATTCCATTCTCAGCGGTTGGAAAGGAATCATTTGCGCGTGCTCCAGGAACCACGCGTAGTTTTATTTGCAGCTAGTATTATTGGGCGAGAGAAGACTTCGAAACGTTTCGTCATAATTCCAAATACATTCTCCACTATTCGCCTTGCTTTGGATAATCTATAATTGAAAATGCGTTGACCTGCTGATAAACTGCGTCCATGATATGGTTTTAACAAGTTAGTTTGCATTTTATATGCAGTCTCTGCTACCAAAACATATGGTACGTGCACTTCACGACCTGGCAAAGGAAGTGGTGCTGGCAAATTTAGTGCATTGTTATCTAAAGCTTGTTGGAAGGAGCGATCGTTACAACCGACGTCAATATAAAAATATTTGTACTCAGCATCAACAACAGACATAAGAACAATACTATGAAAACCTTTATAGTTATAAAAGGTGCTTCCTGATTTTGCAGGTGCAATCATATTAATATGTTTTCCGTCAACTGCTCCTATGCAGTGAGGAAAGTTCCATAATACTTCAAACTTCAGTCCACTGTTGTTGTGTTGACGGCATCTGAAAATTTGTGCAAAGTTAGCTCATTTTGCCTTCAGTAGCACGAATAAACTTATTTACATACATACATACATACATACATACATACATACATACATACATACATACATACATACATACATACATACATACATACATACATACATACATACATACATACATACATACATACATACATACATACATACATACATACATACATACATACATACATACATACATACATACATACATACATACATACATACATACATACATACATACATACATACATACATACATACATACATACATACATACATACATACATACATACATACATACATACATACATACATACATACATACATACATACATACATACATACATACATACATACATACATACATACATACATACATACATACATACATACATACATACATACATACATACATACATACATACATACATACATACATACATACATACATACATACATACATACATACATACATACATACATACATACATACATACATACATACATACATACATACATACATACATACATACATACATACATACATACATACATACATACATACATACATACATACATACATACATACATACATACATACATACATACATACATACATACATACATACATACATACATACATACATACATACATACATACATACATACATACATACATACATACATACATACATACATACATACATACATACATACATACATACATACATACATACATACATACATACATACATACATACATACATACATACATACATACATACATACATACATACATACATACATACATACATACATACATACATACATACATACATACATACATACATACATACATACATACATACATACATACATACATACATACATACATACATACATACATACATACATACATACATACATACATACATACATACATACATACATACATACATACATACATACATACATACATACATACATACATACATACATACATACATACATACATACATACATACATACATACATACATACATACATACATACATACATACATACATACATACATACATACATACATACATACATACATACATACATACATACATACATACATACATACATACATACATACATACATACATACATACATACATACATACATACATACATACATACATACATACATACATACATACATACATACATACATACATACATACATACATACATACATACATACATACATACATACATACATACATACATACATACATACATACATACATACATACATACATACATACATACATACATACATACATACATACATACATACATACATACATACATACATACATACATACATACATACATACATACATACATACATACATACATACATACATACATACATACATACATACATACATACATACATACATACATACATACATACATACATACATACATACATACATACATACATACATACATACATACATACATACATACATACATACATACATACATACATACATACATACATACATACATACATACATACATACATACATACATACATACATACATACATACATACATACATACATACATACATACATACATACATACATACATACATACATACATACATACATACATACATACATACATACATACATACATACATACATACATACATACATACATACATACATACATACATACATACATACATACATACATACATACATACATACATACATACATACATACATACATACATACATACATACATACATACATACATACATACATACATACATACATACATACATACATACATACATACATACATACATACATACATACATACATACATACATACATACATACATACATACATACATACATACATACATACATACATACATACATACATACATACATACATACATACATACATACATACATACATACATACATACATACATACATACATACATACATACATACATACATACATACATACATACATACATACATACATACATACATACATACATACATACATACATACATACATACATACATACATACATACATACATACATACATACATACATACATACATACATACATACATACATACATACATACATACATACATACATACATACATACATACATACATACATACATACATACATACATACATACATACATACATACATACATACATACATACATACATACATACATACATACATACATACATACATACATACATACATACATACATACATACATACATACATACATACATACATACATACATACATACATACATACATACATACATACATACATACATACATACATACATACATACATACATACATACATACATACATACATACATACATACATACATACATACATACATACATACATACATACATACATACATACATACATACATACATACATACATACATACATACATACATACATACATACATACATACATACATACATACATACATACATACATACATACATACATACATACATACATACATACATACATACATACATACATACATACATACATACATACATACATACATACATACATACATACATACATACATACATACATACATACATACATACATACATACATACATACATACATACATACATACATACATACATACATACATACATACATACATACATACATACATACATACATACATACATACATACATACATACATACATACATACATACATACATACATACATACATACATACATACATACATACATACATACATACATACATACATACATACATACATACATACATACATACATACATACATACATACATACATACATACATACATACATACATACATACATACATACATACATACATACATACATACATACATACATACATACATACATACATACATACATACATACATACATACATACATACATACATACATACATACATACATACATACATACATACATACATACATACATACATACATACATACATACATACATACATACATACATACATACATACATACATACATACATACATACATACATACATACATACATACATACATTACCGCAAGGGTATCTTCTTATGAGGATAACGGGATTGACGACCCCGCGGGCCCTGAGTTATCACAGGTTTGAAGGCATTCTAGGTAGAAATCCTTAAAAAAAACCTGTGATTCCGCACCGCTGAAAAGCATTAAGATCAAGTCCAGCACGGTCTTAATTATGGCATTTCTGGACATACGAATTTGAATTGTTAGAACCCTGGGCTGACGGTTGTGGTATTCTGGGACTTGAGTATGTAGGAGTGAAATTTTACAGAAATGGCTCTCAGGCTAATGCCACAACTGCCTCCGTCCTATTAAAACTTGGCAAGTCTCAAAGTACGTTTGAAGTTCGTCATCATTAGGTTGTTGGTGCAGGTTCGGATGTCGTTCCCCGGTTAGCACGGATCTGGCTCTGGCGGGATGATCCATAAGATCTTTTCGTCAACCCTCGCATGGACCTCACTGCTTGCAAAGGGACCCATGGGGTCTTAACGTGACTGCACATCGAACGGAGATAGCGGCTTTGAGTTTGGACCCATTAGAATGAATTTTGAAAATAAAAATCGAAGTAACAATGAGTTAAATATGGGAGATGTTGAAAACCCATTTGCAAGGAAGTCGGTGATCACGAGATCGCCTCCTACAGCAGTTAGTAGTAGACCTGTTACAGTGTCAAATACCGTCGACAATAGTAATGAGGGCCACAGTAACAGTGTGAAGAGATTAGGAGTGAAAATAGGAGAGTTGTTAGATTTTCTGAAGACACGCTCAAACGTGCACAGGGACATAGTGACAATGTCCCGTGAGATACAGGCGTTGTATATGCAGGTTTCAGATGAATTGAATAGCAAAGGTGCTAGTAGTGACGAGAAATCGCGGACTAGCAGAGAAACTCAGACAGACGAACCGGCAAGGGTAAACCTTGTGATAGGTGGAACCCCAAAGCGCAGAAGAGATGATAACATTCTTAGCCCAAAGGGTAACAAATCTAAGAGGAAGAAGGGCACAACCCCCAATAGGGCATTGAAGAAAAGTGAAAATGCTGTACCCAGGGAGACAGGTATAAACACGGCTGGTAAACAAGATCCGAATGTTAAAGATCCTGACTGGGTTAAAGTTGGTCCAAGAGCTAGAAATAGAAAAAAGACAATACGACCAGATGCTTTGATTATTAAAACTTGTGGGGATGCTTCCTATGCTGATATTCTCAGACAAGTGAAGAAAGACCCTAAGCTGGATAATCTGGACCAAAACGTAAAAAATATCAGGAAGACTGAGAAAGGTGAATTATTGTTAGAGTTGAGTAAACCCTCGCATCAGAATACAAGTGAGTTCAGGTCGACGGTAGAAGAGGTATTAGGTGAGGTCGCAGAAGTTAGAGCACTATCCCATGAGATTAGGATCGAGATTAGAGATATAGATGAGGTAACCACAAAGGAGGACGTCTATGAAGCCCTCATTAGAGAATCCGATTTTAAATCCCTGCAGCCTGCTGCAGTTAAATCGTTAAGGAGAGCGTACGGAGGAACGCAAACTGCCACCATTGGCGTAAGTGCTGTCTTAGCTTGCCGTCTTATAGAGATGGCGAAGATACGTATTGGTTGGGTTGTTTGCAGAATACGCGAAAAGGTAACACCAAGAAGGTGCTATAAATGTCTTGATTATGGACATAGAGCAGCAAACTGTAGGGGGCAGGACCTTTCTAAAAACTGCTTACGGTGTGGCAAAACTGGCCACAAAATTGGAACTTGTTCCAATAAACCGTCGTGCTTGCTTTGTAGGAATGGAACAAACACCGCTAGTGACCATGTCACCGGATGTGCAGTTTGTCCATACTACAGAAGAGCTCTACAGAAACTTAGGGTTTAAAGCAAAACTTAAGGCATCAAAATGCGTATATTACAGTTAAATCTCAACCATTGCCAGGCAGCTCAAGAGCTTCTTAAGCAAAGCGTTCGAGATTTAAATGTAGATGTCGCTGTGCTGAGTGAGCCATATCGGAACATGGGATCTGTAAATTGGGTTTCCGATAATACGGACACATCGGCGATATGGAACACCAGCACGCTAACAATACGAGATAAAATAACATCAGAATGTGGATATGCCCGAGCCACTGTCTCTGGCATCACACTATACAGTTGCTATATTCCCCCTAGGTATTCTATAGAGGACTTTCGAGTAATAGTTGACAATATAGTAACAGATGCAGTTACAAGAAATCCTGTCATAATAGCGGGTGACTTCAATGCGTGGGCTGTTGAATGGGGCTGCCCCTTGACAAACACAAGAGGTAGAGTACTCTTGGAAGCCTTTTCTGTATTGGGTGTTGTACTCATTAATAATGGAGTTGAACAAACTTTCAGAAGGGGTGATGCTGGATCGGTAATTGACATTACATTTGTCAGTAGCAGCATCACAAGCCAAGTTAACTGGAGAATATCCGACATCTATACTCATAGCGATCATAGCGCTATAATCATAGATGTACAAGATGAACAGCCCCGTGTGATTGCACAAGCACGAGGTTTGACAGGATGGAAGGTAAATACCTTTGATAAGGATATCTTCGCAGCTTGTATGGAGAACATGGAACTGAGTGGTTCAGCTGAAGATATGGCAGTGCAATTAGTAAGTCATATCACTAATGCCAGTAACGTAGCTATGATAAAGCGTAAAAGGTCACCAAATAAGCCCCCGGTGTACTGGTGGAATGATGAAATTGCTAGCTTGCGATCGGAGTGTATAAGTGCCCGAAGGCAGTATACACGAACGAGAGGTAGGTTAGAGAATAGTGTACACCATCAAATATATAAGGATAAAAGGAAAGCGTTGAAGATTGCAATTCGTAGGAGCAAGCGTAGGTGTTTTCTTAATGTTTGTGATGAAGTAGATAGTAATCCTTGGGGCTTTGCATATAAATTGGTAACCAAGAAACTTAAATGTCTTGGTCCATCGCCGCCAAGAGAGGAGCCTCTCCTCAAGGGAATTGTAGATCATCTCTTTCCCCAACAGGAAACTCCGACATGGCAACACAGCTACCCGGCTGAATTTTTCGACATTCCTCCGGTTACGATTGCCGAGATAGAAGGTGCTGTCTCAAAATTTAAAGACAAGAAGGCACCAGGTTTAGACTGCATTCCGAATATGATACTAAAAGAAGCTGTTAAACTCCATCCTGACTATTTTTTTGAAAGTAATAAGCGCATGCTTGAGCCAGGGCATTTTTCCAACAATGTGGAAGAGACAAAAGTTAGTATTGTTACCTAAGGATAATAAGCCACCAGACGACCCTTCCTCTTATAGGCCGCTGTGTATGATAGATACAAGTGGGAAATTGCTAGAAAGTATAATCTGTAGAAGATTGGAAAGTTGTGTTGAAGCTAACCGCGGTTTATCAGATAACCAATTTGGCTTCAGGAAAGCAAGGTCAACAGTAGATGCTATCAAAGTTGTAGTAGAAACTGCTGCTCAGGCTATCCAAGGGAAGAGGTGGAGAAATGGAGCAAAAGAGTATTGTGTAGTTGTAACGCTAGACGTAAACAATGCCTTCAACACGGCAAACTGGGAGCATATTGTTGATGCCTTAGCCAGTTTAGACATCCCAGGATATCTACTGGCAATTATACAGGACTATTTCCGAAATAGAGAGCTAGTTTATGATACTGATAAGGGTACTAGAAGACGAAAGATCATTGGTGGGGTGCCTCAAGGATCAGTACTTGGTCCACTACTGTGGAACGTCATGTACGATGGAGTATTAAGGTTAAACCTGCCGGAGAAGGTAAAGATAGTTGGATTCGCAGACGACATAGCGTTAGTATGTGAAGCAAAAGAGTTACTAGAGGCGGAAACCATTGCAAACGCCAGTATTCAGATCGTAAGGTCTTGGTTGAGATCAATGGGTCTAGCTCTAGCTGACCATAAAACAGAAGCGATTCTGATTAGTAGTCGGAAAAATAGGGAAACCATTAGGCTAAATATTGGCACGTGTAGCATAGAATCCAAGGAATGTTTAAAATACCTTGGAGTCATGATTGACACTCGTCTGTCTTTTCATGAGCACTTGAAGTATATAGGTTCTAAGGCATCAAAAACCTGCTCAGCGCTATGCCGGATCATGCCGAATACAAGAGGTCCAAAATATCTGCAGAGGAGATTGCTAACCAGTGTAGTAAGAAGCATTATCTTATATGCATCCCCTATATGGTCAGGCTCACTGAAATACTCTACATATGTGAATCTGATATCCCCTGTGTATAGGCTGGCCGCCCTGCGAGTATGTAGCGCATTCCGAACTGTATCGGACGAGGCCGCCTTTGTCATTGCCGGCATGATACCCATCGAGCTAGAAGCCGTTTCGGACAGTACGAATGGTGTGACTGATATGTGTCTACGGAAGTGGCAAGAACGATGGACAGCGACTGACAAGGGAAGATGGACTTACTTACTGATACCTGACATTAGGGTATGGTTATCAAGAAGACACGGCGACTTGAACTTCTACATTACACAGTTTTTGACTGGACATGGTTGTTTTAGGTCGTACTTGTACCGTTTCGGACATGACAGTGTTCCGTTTTGTCCGAGTTGTGGTGGCAATGTCGTGGAAGATGCCGAACATGTGTTCTTCATCTGTCCACGATTTGATAGTGGTAGAGCGTATTTAGAAGTAGTCTTAGGGCGTAGTATTAGGCCGGACAACATCGTTCCAATCATGTTGGAATCTTTGTATAACTGGACGTATGTATGTAATTTTATAAAATTGGTTCTGTTGGAACTTCGTAGGTTAGAAGAGATTCGCAGAAGAATCCATGTAGTTTAGATTTAGGGTCTAGGACCTTTCCCACCCCGAGACGTATAGCCTTGCGGTAGTACCACGGGGAGCATTTGGGTCAGTGTGAAGGGGTGTTTTTAGCGTGTTAAAGTCTCGCACTTCTGGCAAACACCACCACTGCCAGAGTCTTTCGATGATTTTCATCCCACAAATAATAAAAAAAAAAAAAAAAAAACATACATACATACATACATACATACATACATACATACATACATACATACATACATACATACATACATACATACATACATACATACATACATACATACATACATACATACATACATACATACATACATACATACATACATACATACATACATACATACATACATACATACATACATACATACATACATACATACATACATACATACATACATACATACATACATACATACATACATACATACATACATACATACATACATACATACATACATACATACATACATACATACATACATACATACATACATACATACATACATACATACATACATACATACATACATACATACATACATACATACATACATACATACATACATACATACATACATACATACATACATACATACATACATACATACATACATACATACATACATACATACATACATACATACATACATACATACATACATACATACATACATACATACATACATACATACATACATACATACATACATACATACATACATACATACATACATACATACATACATACATACATACATACATACATACATACATACATACATACATACATACATACATACATACATACATACATACATACATACATACATACATACATACATACATACATACATACATACATACATACATACATACATACATACATACATACATACATACATACATACATACATACATACATACATACATACATACATACATACATACATACATACATACATACATACATACATACATACATACATACATACATACATACGTAAATAAAAATACTTTACCTTTAGATAATTATCGCAAACTTCCGGAATAAACCTGGATATTGTATTTGGAGCAATACCAAAAACCTGAAAAGTTTTTGTAGCTGTCACCAGTGGTCAAATTGCGAATGGTAGAAGCTAAACGCTGACTTATTGGAATAGCTTTTCGAAACGAGGTGTCTTGTTTTTGAATATATAATATAATTCAACCAATTCAAGGCAATTTTGTTCATTCATTCGCACATAACTTTTGAAAAGAAAATGTTGGTTTTCGACTTCATGAAATTCGCGTAATGTACTATCATAGGCACCATATTTACTTCTTGTTTCTACGTTTCCTTAGTGTTCTCTTATTTTTAAACTGTCCCTTTTTTTAACCATTAATGCCACAATGAATACGAACATAGCAGTTTTCTGTTTTTGAGAGTAGTCCATTCCAAAACTAAAACTGCGTCTACAAAAATAAACAAACACATATGATTAAACTTGCCCAATCAAGAACGATAGTGTGACTGAATTGAATCGATTATTGTCGCAGCTTTGTTTTGCCCGATATGAGCCGAAAAATATTGTCAGAATTTGCCACGATAATGGGAAAACCCAGAAATAAATTGTGCAATGTTCAATTGTGTGCCCATATAGGCCAATAAAAATTTTTGCAAATTGTGCCATTTGCGACGATAGTGGGATCTAGCTTTACAGTTACAAAGCACCCGAAAAAGCTAAATTTATTCGTCTTTGGACCAGATTTCTCCCCTACTCTATTCTAATATAGTTTCCAGGAGAAGTTTTATTTTTGGTTAGACATAATCGAACCATTTTTTAAAGATATTTTAGATGTTAGTGCCCGCACTTAGAAACTTAATTGAAAAATATCACTGAAAAGAAAAATATTTCTTGGCCGGATTTGGCGTTAATTTTACACTTGTTCGTATTTTATTCACCATACGTTATTGTAGCAAATAAAATCTGAGAAGAAAGAAGTGAGATCCGCACAAAAATATAAATGTGAAAATAAGACCAAGTTTCTATCCAAAAACTTTGGCCGTAAAAATTACTGAGATCAAAATGAGGGGCAAGTTCTTGATAGGTACAACACCATCTCATCTCTAGGCAATCTGTTAGCCTCGCAATATTTTTTACCTTCCTAATATGGGAAAGAATTATGGGAAAATGTTGCCAATCTAGATGGTTCTAAAAAGTATAACAGTATGTAAAGATTATCAAGTTGTCCCGATAACACGTTTATTTTAGAGTAAAACGCTCATGCACTGTTTTAGTAATGCTGATGATATTCATTCCCTCATAGCCATGCCCCACTTCATTTAATATTTTACATGTCGATGTTATATTATCAGTTTTTCACTGATTAATGATGACCTTCACAAAGTAGGCCTTTGAGCATAGGTTAAAATTGATTAAACTCCTTATAGCAGCACTTATCAGTAGCAAAAATGTGGCTTTCTTTAATGGTTCAATTTAAGATTATTTGCGTAAAATTTGTTTAATAATTCAAATAGGAAATCATATTAAAAATTCGCATAAATATTTTTATGTCGCTATTAATTTTTTCTTTATTTAATAAATTTTTCGATGGAAATGACGTAAACCGAATACAAATGGAATCAAGTGTTTTTCTTATAGCGCCGTTATAGATATCCGTTTTGGTTGTGGGAAAATGTCATTCCAACCAAAACGTTTTGAATATGTGCCATAGTTTTATCTGCTTCTAGTAAGGCACCAAGCATCCTAGATATTTTACAGTGCGGATCATGCTTTAGTCAACTTCTTTAGCGCCCACTCGACACGTATATACATTCGAGTACTCCAACAAGGACATACTGAAATAGAATGCAAGTAATAAAGACTAAAAGAAACCCTGTTTTAGGGCTGTACAATTTACCCTGCCAAGCCGGCTAAAAAGGTTAGCTAACAAAATTAGCCGGTTAACCGGCTTAGCTGGCGTAACAATACAAAATCAAACGTGTGTTTCCTTTTATTGTGGTCCACAAAAATAAATTTTTGTGACAGAACGCTGGACTCCGGTGAGTAAATACTCCAGCCGACAAAGCATACAATGGCCAGCTATCCGGCTTAACCGAAGCTGCCAGGCCTTCTAAAGGCATAAGGCCAGCCACAGGTGGTAGGCTGAAGGCGATAGGAGCTTCGGTCCTACCCAGTGTCCTATGGCACCAAAACTTAAAAAATCGCTTAAACTGAAAATATCGTCAAAAAACGAAAAAAAAAGCCATATCTGAATAAAATCGGATAAACTAAAAAAAAAATCGCCTAAACTGGAAAAAATCGCCAAAACTGAAAAAATTGCCAAAACTAATAAAATCGCCAAAAGCTGAAAAACATCGCCAAAACTAAAAAAAAATCCTCTAAAGGAAAAAAACTGAAAAATCGCAAAAAACCGAAAAAATCTAATTTTTTACGCTTTATGACATTGAGCTTTTTTCGGTTTTTGGCGATTTTTTCAGTTTAAGGTTTTTTGTTTTGCAGATTTGGCGTTTGTTTTTTAGTTTTTGCGATTTTTTTCATTTTTAGCGATTTTTTTCAGTTTTGTCGATTTTTTCAGTTGGCGGTTTTTTCAGTTTAGGCCATTTTTTCAGTTTTGCCGTTTTTTCGTTTTTGGCGATTTATTTTTTTTCCCGTTTTGGCTTTTTTGCCACCAAAAGTGTAAAGGAACCCTATTGTTTTCCCTACGCTGTCCGTCTGTATGTCACTTGCTGTTTTCTCGAGAACCCTAAGCTCTACGGACCAGAATGTCTAAAACTTTGGCCGCTAGAACCACAAAAAAGGTGATAAAACCAGTGTTTAAAACACTTCAATGATTTTCATATCATTTGATTTTGCTTCTGTTTATGATTTTGAAAAATACAACAGTTTCAGTCAAAGCAAAATCATAATACGAATACGCGAATAATTGCGAATCCCTTTCAACAGTCAACGGTGAAAAAATTTTTAATTTGATTTTCTTTTGATTTTGGTTAGTGTCGCCAGTAAAAGCAGAAGCACTCTCTTTGCTTTTGCAAGTCGCAAATAGTTACAGTCGAAAAAGCGAAACGTCTTTAACTTTTAGAAGTTGTAATCAATCGCAATCAAGTGTTTTTTGTTTTTGATTCTTTTGATCATTTCTTTCTAAAGAATTTAGTCTGTTTTGCAAGGATATACACAAGTAGATCACAAATAAACATTTAGTTTCATTTGGTATATCAACATAATACTACTATGGCGGCTAAAAATCAGATTTGGAACTATTTCAAAAATATTGTAAGCGAAGGCTTAGCTATATGTAAAATATAGCTTTATAAAAAATATTTATTTAGAGGGTACCGTCAAAAAAATACAATTTAATTAAAAAATAAGAGCATTTTAGTAGATATACATGAAGAATTTATGTATTAACTAGATTTTTTCGACACGGCGATGCACGGGCTTTAAACACGTTGAGAAGAAGTCCTTAATGCGTTATTTATCGTCTATATGGTCTAGCAATATGGACGAAATAACTCTGCAAAAAACCGACGTCAATGCAAAACGGACATAATTTTGGGTTACATCAAATGGTGTGTACTTCTTCTAATTATGTGTTCGTCCGCAATTTTTTATAGTCCTTTCAAATAAAAATAATTTTGAAATCAGTTAAGAAATGGCAGAGTTATGCGATAATCAATATATCGGGCTACATTTTTTTCCGCCCCATTCAGAAAGCATTTTCGACACTAAAGGTGGAGGTACATACCACGCGTTACGCAGCAACGCTTTTCTTACTTTTAGAACTTTTAACGCCTTAAGAATGGCAAGTTACACACCACGCTTTTGATGCTCTTCTGCTTATACAATTTCAAGCCTTTGCCGGCTATATTTTATCTTGCTTTTAAGTTTTATTTTTCTTTATATATTTAATGCAGTTTTCATCAATTTTTTAATAAAAAAATTAATTTCTAATAATTTATTTCCATTAAACAAACATTTTAGCATATGAATCTGGCAGCACTACCTGTCATTTTGTATACGACGCGTGAAAGTTGAAGAATGTTCAACTTTTTGCGAGTTTCGCGCGTCGCAAACTTCGCTTTGTATCTTGCCTTATGGAAACACACTATTTCAACTTTTTTGACAGAAGTCTGTAACGCATTAGCGTATTTAACGCATGCTATGTACCTTCACCTTAAGGCTGGTACCAGCGATGCCAGAATGAAGATTTTACCTTAATTTTGAAGATTTTTTAGTCAAAATAAGATTTGAAGATCTTTTTCGCAAAATGAAGATTTTTTGAGCTTATTTGCTTAACACTTATTATTGTCACACGGCTTCTTTAAATTTATTAAATAAATTTACCTATGTCAGCCAGACGTTAGCTCAATAAAAGAATAAAGTACTGTAGAGAATTGCCATTTACTAATTTATAATGTATGTACATATATATTTATTATGTATGTATATAAAAATGTATCATGGCGTTTTTTAGTACAAAAAAGAAATACCTAAAAAGTCGAATAAAATATTTTCCAAATTTAATTGAAGACAGTGAGGTTTAAAATTTAGATGACGAATTCAGATAGCTCCACCACATATTAATGAATATTTTCGAAATTTAGAAAACGTTACTGCGGAAGACTTTTGGCACACAATCTCAAAATACTAGAGCAGATAGTGAGTTAGTGTTTCCAAAGCTGTAGAAATTTGCAATTTAATGCAATATTATGTCTCCTTACTTCATCTGCAAACGTTGAACGGATATTTTCAAATGTAAATTTCAATAAAACGAAATACAGAAAGATATTAACAAATGCAATCCCAATAAGTAAATTAAATAAAAAATACGAATTTTTATGCACAAATATATGAGTAATGGGGTAGTTTTTATAGAGCTAATTCAAACTGAATTGTATTGTTTATTTTGTAAAATCATAAACATTTTCTAAACAATTTCTTGTTTTAAAATTTTGAAACTTAATATTTTGATATTGAAACGTATGGTAAATTTTTATGATTTTACAAAATAAATAATATAACTTTCAGTTGAATCGGCTCATAGTTTTGTACAATGGTATAGAAAGAAGTCAGAAATTTTATACTTTTGGTACTTAAATTTTTTTTCTGCGCTGCAGTTTCACGAAGATTTTGAAAAAGCTTCTTTGGAGTCAATAAAAAGAAAAAACCAAACAACCGACGACAAAATTTAAAAGTTGCGTTTAATAAGTCACAAATTGTTGCCAAGCTGCATTCACTGAGTCTACAATGTAAAGATTTGAGTTGTTGCAATAATCGAGGTTGCGCTCATCGAGGCTTGCAGTAATCGAGGGCGCACTGTATATATATTTGATCTTAAGGCTCATTTAGCCGACCGTAACGTTGATGTAGTTGCATGTGCTGATCGTTTCTGTCACATTGAAAAGCTTTAAGACAGAAACGAACAGCACATGCAACTACATCAACGTTACGGTCGGCTAAATGAGCCTTTATAAATGTACAATGTAACTTACATACATAACTAAGATATTGTAAGAAATTTATTATTTGACATATTGTAAAAATTTTATTTTAAATGAAATTTATTTGCAAGTGTTTAAGCATTTCTATGCATTTCATTGGTGCTTTACCAAATCGTCAGTAGACTTCAAACAAACTTTTGAACAGTTCCAAACCCCTTCTAGAAACCATTTGAGAATTTTTTATAAGTTTCAAAGCCTACTGTGTTTATTTTTGAAAATCATTTACATATTTGTAATTTCTCAAATGTTTTTTGAAAGTCTGTACATAAGATAAGGGGTTTGTAACTGTTCAAAAGTGTCTTTGAAGTCTGCTGACGATTTGGTAAAGCACCAATGAAATGCATATAGACAATGCTTAAACACCAGCAAATAAATGTCATCTAATATATTATAATTTTAATATATGTAACCTGTTTGAATTGAATTTTGGGTTTCGATGTTTACATATTAATTTTCATGTTTTTATATACATACATATGTACTTATATACAATGTACATTGTACATAGGTATAAAATTTTTTTGAAGATTTTTTGTCTAAAATGAAGATTTTTTTCGAAGAATGAACATTTTTCCCCGAAAATGTTTGGCACCACTGTCTGGTACTAACTGACTTACGCCCCTTTTCACAATGTATGATTAAGAGTTAACGTGGACTTTAACGGCAAGTTCTGTAATGCGAATCCTCCGTTAAAGTCCATTTTAACTCTTAATCGTACATTGTGAAAAGGGCCGTTAGTCACGATGTTCTTGAAAATATTTTGTTAGTTAAATTAAACTCAAGTTACACAGCCATAGAAACGTTGCCCTTATTCGAAGATGAACAGGAGGACGGATAATATGTATTTATGGTGTTCTTATATTTTTATATTTTCCAGGGACCGAAAATAACGAATATTTTTAAAGTTTAAACTAAAAAAAATAAGCTAAAAGGGAAGTGCTACGTGCATAAGGAATACACCAAAAAATCCTTGTTTCCCTACCTTTAGATGCATTGATTTTTATTTCTTAAAGTGTTATTAAAAAACTCAACTATTTTCTGAGTTTTATTTATTCCTCAGAAAATAAAAATTATTTCTTGAGTTTTATTTTTTGCTTAGAAAATAACAATTACTTTTTGAATTTTATTTTTTTTTTGCCTAAAAAAAAGTAATTTCTAAACTGAATAAAATATAAAAAAATGGATTTTATTTAACAAATATGGGTTTTTGCAAAAATAAATCAGTAAATAATAGTTCTCGCAAAAACTATTATTTGTTAAATTAAACTAATTTTTTTTATATTTTATGCAGTTTAAAAATTTAAAAACTTTTTTCAGCAAAAAAATAAAACTCAAAAAATAACTTTTATTTTCTGAGGAATAAATAAAACTCAAGAAAAAACTTTTATTTTCTGAGAAATAAACAAAACTCTAGAAATAACTTTTATTTTCTAAGCGAAAAATAAAACTCAGGAAAAAATGATTAAAATGTAATTTTTAAAATAAAACTTGTAACCGTCACAGTCCCTGATTTATTCACTTTACATTGAAAATTAAAAGTTTGTTACTTTTTGTTACAAATGTGTATATGTATATAAAATATAGTTTGTACGAGGATATTAATTTAATCGGGCTTTTGCTTTAACCGGTTAATCACTCGATGAATTAATCGAGGTTTTGGCGTAATCAGCTATTTTCGGCATTAATCGGTCAACCGAATTTCATGAAACAAAAAAGCATAAATTATTTATTAATTTGAGTTTATTAGTAAAAAAATAACACAACAAACATAATAATTTTTGAACTAAGTCAAGCAAAAAATAATCATAAATATGTAGTTTGTATTAATTAAAAAGTTAACAAGTTTGTGAGGTCATTTTATTAGTTATTTCAATAGTTTAAGAAGATCTTCTAAAACAATGTTTCAGAAAAATAATTGGTTCAAATATTTAGGATTTAAGCGACATACAAAATCTTCCATTATGTATGTCTTATTATAACTTATTTTTTTAATCTTATTGAAAATTAGTTAGTCATAATTGATTGTTGGGATTGCTGGAAGACAAACTCTTCATACTTACAAATGATTTTTCTAATTTTTATTTCCGTTTGATATTAAAGCGTGTTTTTAAGTTTTTTTTAACTATAATTTATTAATTTTTAAGGCACTTTGCATTTGTTTATTGCATGTGAATTTTTTTTAATTCGTCGTACATAACAACATATAGCGCCCACTGTGTTAAAAAAATTGCACTTATTCTACAGACCTTATAGCGTACAGCCTTTCATATATATAATTTTTCCCCTGCTAGATTGGCCTTTTTCCCAGTGTGTGACGACAAAAACCCGGTAAGCTAAATAGAAAAGTATAAAAACAAAATAGTTAACTGTACCCGCAGAAAACTTGCAAAATTAAAAGAGTTTCTATTCTTTCGACTGCGACTGCTGACAACTTGTAAAAGCAGACACTGCTTGTGCGTTTACTTTTGTTATTGACCAAAATCAAAAACAAAATGCAATGAAAATTTTCAAACTGAGTATTGTTGTGAGTGGTTTGCAAATGTTTAGAAATCGTTTTCTGCTACGACTGCGACTGCCGATTTTTTTCATAAACAGACGCAAAATCATTCGTTCATGTTAAACAGTTGAAAAAATCAAAATCGTTGAAAAGTAAAAATTGTACGACTTTTGCTTCTTCGACTTAAGTTACTTAAACACTGGCTAAAACACAAAAAATCACCAAAACTAAATATAGCGCCAAAAAAGTTAAAAAGACGCCAAAAACTGAAAAAGTAGTCAAAACGAAAAAAAAACACCAAAACATTTTAAAAAATCGCTTAAACTAAAAATATCGTCAAAAAACGAACAAAAATCTAAAAAAAAGGAAAAAAATCGCAAAAAAAAAGCCAAAACTGAAAAAAATCGCCAGAAACAAAAAAAGCCAAAACGAAAAAACGCAAAAAACCGAAAAAATCGCCAAAACTGAACAAAATTGCCAAAATTTAAAAAAATCGCCAAACCGAAAATCGACAAAACGAACAAAAACGCCTAAAACCGAAACAAAAACACAAACACTGAAAAAATTGCCAAAACTGATAAAAAATCGCCAGAACGAAAAAAACAGCCAATATAAAAAAAAAACACCAAAAACCGAAAAAACTTCCAAACGAAAAAAAAACTACAAAACTGAAACAAACTGAACACAAAAAGCTTAGAAATTGCGATTTGTTCGGTTTTTGGCGATTTTTTTTTTAATTTTGGCGGGTTTTTGCAGCTTTTGGCAATTTTTTCAGTTTTTGGCGATTTTCTCAGTCATGGCGGTTTTTTCGGTTTAAGACGTTTTTTCGTTTTTGGCGATTTTTTTTTGTTTTAGACAATTTTTTCAGATTTTGAGTCTTATTTTTGTTTTGGTGGTTTTTTCGGTTTATGGCAATTTTTTAGTTTTGGCGATTTTTTCGGTTGTTGGCTATTTTTTCAGTTTTGGCGATTCTCAAGTTTGGCGATTTTTTTCAGGTTTGTGAGTTTTTTTCGGCCATTTAATTTACTATTTAATTTTTTTTTTCGTTTTGGGATTTTTTCGGTTTTGGCTATTTTTTCAGTTATCGCGATTTTTTCTAGTTTTGCATTTTTTTTAAAATTTGGCGGTTTTTTAGATTTTATGACGATTTGTTTTAGTTTTGGCCGGTTTTTGCAGCTTTTGGCAATTTTTTTCAGTTTTTGGCGATTTTTTCAGTCATGGCACTTTTTTCGGTTTAAGACGTTTTTTCGTTTTTGGCGATTTTTTTTTGTTTTTGGCAATTTTTTCAGATTTTGAGTCTTATTTTTGTTTTGGTGATTTTTTTCTGTTTTTGGCAATTTTTTAGTTTTGGCGATTTTTTCGGTTGTTTGCTATTTTTTCAGTTTTGGCGATTCTCAAGTTTGGCGATTTTTTCAGGTTTGTCAGTTTTTTTCGGCCATTTACTATTTGAGTTTTATTCGTTTTGGGATTTTTTCGGTTTTTGGCTATTTTTTCAGTTTTTGCGATTTTTTCTAGTTTTGCAATTTTTTTAAATTTTGGCGGTTTTTTCGATTTTATGTGTTTTTTCGTTTTGGAAATTTTTTTGTTTTTTTTTTCCTTCGATTTTTTGAGTTTTGGCGATTTTGTTCAAATATGGCGATTTTTTCAGTTTTGGCGATTTTAGTGTTTGCGTTTTTTTTCGTTTTGGCGATATTTTTGACGATTTTATCAGCTTTGGGGCTTTTTTCCGATTTTTTCGGTTTTGGCGATTTATTTCAGTTCTTGGGTTTTTTCTTAACGATTTTTTCCATTTTTGGCGATTTTTTACGATATTTTTAGTTTAAGCGATTTTTTAAAGCTTTTTTCGTTTTGACGACTTTTTCAGAGGAGTATTTGACCCGAAAAGCTAGTCAAAATTATTAAACTTGTTTTTTCACTTAAAAGTTTGAGTTTTTTGATAGTTTTAGGTTTAATTTTATATAAAAAATCTAGTGGCAGATTTTGGGGGGTTTGTCTTGTTATTCATATTTGTTTATTTTCTAGCCACAATTGGTGTGCTTCGCTACCCCATTGTAGCGCATACATAGAAATAATAATTATTTTGTATTAGAGTTGGGCAAATTCGTTACTTTTGTGGAATCGTTCCAACCGATCCGAAAGTCTAAAGGAACTAGGTCGTTCCTTTTGCTGACGAATTGCGTTGCAGCACAGAAAATACGTATTCCATTCTGCTGGTGTATATCTATAGTCCACAAACTCTGCTTTGGTACCGCCAAACAGAGACAACAATTGCAATTACCGATTGCAACTTGTTTATGGTCCTTCGAACCGGATGTGGTGCCGGTGTCACCGATGCCGGCGGCCAATATGATGGTGCCATAATGGCAAACAACAACCTACACGACGCCCAGTCTCACATCTAAAACATCAGCGTTTATGAAAACTGCAACCTGCGCCAAAGATGCCAGCAACTGCAGTCTCATCATCAGCCTGATTGTTCCAACAAACTCATAGTTTACGGCACTACTAGCTGCAACCTGATTGTTCACGACGCCAGCAACTGCAGCCACGTCAGGACGGCACAAACCTCACTCAGCATCAACGATGCCATCGTGACCACGTACGACGCTTGCAGATCCACAGCGATCATTAAGCTCTGCGTTCACGACAGAAGCAGTGATGAAACAGCATCAACAACAACTGGGACGTCGTGTCAGGCGTGATTCACGCGTGATCGTAATTAAATTAAAAAATAATCACGCAATCGTGCGTGAGCGTGATTTACAAATTAAATACCGTGCGTGATTTTAAAAATGCACTCACGAAATTACATTTCGTACCTTGCTGAAAAAAATTTCCTCTTTACTCCTACAATATTTTGATTTAATTTGCGAATTTTATACGACATTTCTGATAAGTTTCTAATTTTAGATCCGAGTTTTCTGCGACATATCGAAAATGCCTTAAAAGATTCGTCAGAATTCGTAGAGAGTTTCGGCAAAGTTTTTAGAATTTTCTCATATGGACCGTCTTCGAATACGAATTCAGCATTTTGTGCAGACTTTATGCCCTACTTCGGACCGAAAGTACGTGTGTCGACAGCAAAAGAAACCCAGCGAACCTTTTATGCCGACATGTCTGACATCAAGAAAAATATGTTTGTAAGCTGAAGACAACCCAGCACACAAAAAGTCAAAACGTTTGAAATGCGATATATCGCTTATTTACTGAAACAGCGGACACAAAGATTTTTTCTTCTATGATATTTCGCACCACGGCGTCACTTACTAAAGATTCTGTGTAATACGAATTTTTACGAAATATTTTGCAAATCTGGTACATAAACTAATATTAGAAGTTACATAACTTTCATATTTAATAAATGACAGCTTACATATATACACCAAATGAAAGCTTGGAAGGTTCCCTATAAAATAAAATATTGAGTATCGCTATATTGTCCAGTCTTTAAGGTACCGGTGTTTTTACGTAAAAAGCCAGGCGAAAAATGCTTAAAATTCCATTTCACTCATAATGGATTAATGGCTTTGAAAATATTGAAAGTATTTCATACAATAAACGCATACATTTTATAATGAAATCTACTCCAGCATGATTTAATATATTAGTTAATATATAAATAAAGGTACATAAGCTTTTTTAATGTAACACTGACAATTCTGTGTTAAAAATAAAGAAGGAAAATACTATTTGTACTCTCTTCATACAAACTGATGTATCGGAATTGTATAGTGTTTTGCATCAAATATTTGAAAAATAATAGGAATTATAACTTTTTTAAGAAATTGTTGTAGTTCGCAGTTATGTGTATTGAGCGTTACTCGTTTTTAGCATGCTGCAATATTCAGTTTAATTAATAAAATAACAGCGAAGGGTTGCACTTCTAAATACTTACAATTATTGCGAACTTTGTTAAATAGTTTAGATTGCAAAAAGTTTCATCAATCAATAGTAATGTATTGTAGTTTTCGTAAGAAAATATATTGAGCATTACGTTAACAAAATTCCTAAATATAATTATCTATAAATTTTAGGATGGTAAAAAAAGTTAACAGCAGCGGAAGGGCAGAAACGATATGGAGAGCATTATCCGTTCAGAAATTTCTGATTTGCTTTCAAAAAGTCATTCCCAGAACAACCATGAAAGCAAATGTAACGCTCAATCCACAAAAATTAAAAAAAATCGAAAAATGTTATTTTATATTAGGATCGATTGAATGAGTGAATGAGGCGAAAACTATAACACCTTCTCATATTTCTATTAATTAAATTGGTAAAGTTAAAAAAAGAAAATGAAAAACCCAAAATGTACACTCACAATGAGAATCCCCACGGATATTATTTCAAAAACTCGTTTTCATATGAACAGTAAAAAATTATTAAAACTTTAATGTTCGATTTGTGTTTTTGTGGGATATAAAAAAAATAAATATCGTGAAAGTTTAAGCTTTTGTCGTGCGTGAGCGCGCGTGATAAAATCAAATTTGATCGTGAGCGTGCGTGATCGTGAGAGTCTTAAAATTTGCTGTGCGTGAGCGTGCGTGATAAATATTTTTTTCGTGATCGTGAGCGAAAACTCACTCACGCGCACATCTCCAGTTGCTAGGTTCTCCCCAAATGCCTGGTCCTGAATTTCTACAAATTGCACCAGTGCAAGGCGGGCGCCATGTTTAGGTTTCAAAGAAATCCAAGACACCTGAATGCTGACGAAGTGCGTTGCGGCACAGAAAATACGTATTCCATTCTGCTGGAGTAGACCTATAGTCCACAAACTCTGCTTTGTTACTGCCAAACAGACACAACAATTGCAATTACCGATTGCAACCAGCGTGACCGTTTTGCGACTAAAGTGGCAATTTGCCACTTTTTCAAC
Organism: Panzeria rudis; assembly: GCA_956483635.1. Lineage (NCBI taxonomy): Eukaryota > Metazoa > Arthropoda > Insecta > Diptera > Tachinidae > Panzeria > Panzeria rudis. Next base: position 66,421,189 of record OY101451.1, read on the forward strand.
TGCCTTGCCACTTTTACTGCCCCTTTTTTAAAATGACCTACATCTGCCACCTTTTGTAATATTATGCCCCTTTTAGCCCCTTTTTATGAAAGGATGCTTCTTGTGTTAATATAAGTTTTTTTTACGGCACGAAACTGTTTTTATGAAAAAAAATCTGAAGACAAAAATGTGTTTTTGAGAATATTATGTAAAGCCTTATGAAAAAAAGCTTTTTTGAAATAGTTTAAGAGTTTAGATCTATAGATATTCATTATTGCACTAAAATTATTAGAAACTAACACCCTGATTCACTAACACGAACAAGAACGTCTTGTTAAAAATTTTTATGAAAAGCACGCAGTTTTAAATGTCCAAAGACATTATGTCATTGCAAAAAATGTCATAACATCCGTGGTCATTGTGAAACTTAATAGTGATATGGACTTTATAACATTATTAGTATGACCATTATGACACTTTGTGTCATAACGTCCACACTTTTAAAAATGAAAACAAATTCAAATATACATATTTTTGACTATTCACTTTTTACTTCTGCAATCGGTGACAAGTAATAAAAGATCAATTGACGTTATTGCGTTTTTAAAAGTGAAATAAAATCAAGAACAATTTGCAAATAGCGTCAACAATGCTTAAAGTATGTCGAATCGACATTGTCGATTCAAAGAAATATTTGGAAATTAATTAAAATTGTTAAGTGGCCTTTTTTGACGATTATAGACATGCTTAATGCTGAGACTATGAAAATGACAAAGAGAAATATCGAAAAACCCCTAAAATTTCAATTTGTTATTTTTTTTCTTACCCTGCTCTCTTTTTACCACCTCTCTCTCTCAAACTAAAAAAGCCTGCCTTTAAAGCCAGGCTTGTAATAAATGTATCTTGTTTGAATATATAAATACAAATGTATTTTGTAAAACTAGCAATAAGTGTTGCCAGAAAAGTTACCTGGACGAATGCTAAATTGACCAAAACAAAATGCTAAAACGTTCTACAGATGAAAAACAGGACGCCAAATAAAAACTTTTTATAATCATTATCCAATTCTATCTGAATAGAATGTTACGAACGAAAAAAGACGTGATCGACATGTGCTATTTTGATAACAATCGATAATTTATGATAATTTACATCATATCTAAAAATTTCATAATGGTAAGAGGCGCCGTTATAAATTTACACATATTTAGGGGTGTCTTATCGGAATTACCGACAAAAAGATACTTTAGTGTCATTGAATCCAATGATATCGGTTTTTGTTCGAACTTGAATTAGTGTCGGTTTTAGGTGTCACAGAAACCAATGTCATCGGTTTTGTTATTGGAAATAGACCAACCAGCTTACAGCTGTCGTTTTGTTATTGGAAATAAATAAAATAAGTTAAAAGCTCCATTTTTCATTTTATTTTTTCACAGTAAGTGCTCATTTTAGTTACAGAAATTTAATTTTTTAATAGTTAAACAAAAATTTTATTATATTTTCAATAAACTCGTTTTAGTTTTTCACAAAGCAATAAAATTACAGAAAATGTAAAAACAAATAGAAATAATACAACGATATAATGTATTTCTCACTTCTTATTTTCTTTTCTATAATTTATTTTTATTAAAAACAAGTTTTAACAAAATTTTAGCAGAATACCATAATATACCAAATTTTCAAACAAACAAGTTGCATTAAAAGTAGTAAACAAATGCGCAAGGTATATCAACACCAGGTAGTCTCAAGAGAATTTGCCGTGGAGAATATATATTTGCGCTGTGAAAAAAGCTGATACATTAACACAGTTGACAGTTCAAATATGGAAAAGAATTCGTAGTCAGCCGAGCTCTCGTGGCCATCTGGTATTAATTTGCCTTGCAAACTAGCAAACATAAAACAGCTGATTCGAATATCGGTTTTATTTGCATTCGAAAATAGCAAAACTGACTTGTTTTCATGACACCAAATGAAACCAATATCGATTTGCAAAACCGAAAATCAGCAAAATCGACTTGGATTCTATGACACCCCTTGTTAAGACTTAAGTAACATTTTCAGTATATTTTCTTAATATGTATACTGTTTTTGATAAAATGTTTTCCTGTAAAGTTTTTTGTTTGTTGGTTATAACTTTTTGGCCGTTACGGGTCGATAGAATCACTTAGTGGCTTTTCACACTGTGCTCGTCTGAAATTTATATGAAAAGCACCCAGTTTTTTTTTAACGAAAACACATCAAAATTGATTCATTTTATTTCAAAAGCATTATATGCAATAGAAATTCATTAAATATTAGAATTTGGTTCAATTATTCCCTTTTCAAAAAAGTTGCCCCTTTTTTTCGAAGAATTCCCTTTTTGGTGCCACTTTTTTCCTCAAAATCCCCTTTTTATGCCACTTTTTGAAAATTTTCAACGGTCACCCTGATTGCAGCTTGTTTACCTTTCGTTCATCGTTCCGGTTTTTTTTAACAGTGAATGAACGAGGAACGAGAGAATGTCTGAAATGTCAACAAACATTTTTCATGGTTTATTTGTATTTTCTGACATAATAACAATAAAATAATTCTTTGTTTTCGTAAATTAATAAAAAAAACAATAGCCCACAACAAGCAATAAATTTTCGAAAATAATATAATCTATCAGAAACATAAATAAATAAATCATTCTCTATACAAAAAAAGTGAACGAAGCAAATGTGTTTTCTTGAACGTTTGTCAAAGCAAATTAATTACTCCTCAAGACGGTTTGCAATTGCGGAACGAGGAACGATAAAAAAGGAATGTTTGGATCGGTCCGTAGCATTACATTTAGGGAATCCTTCTATGGAACTAGGTGGTTCCGGAACGACACAATTCTATTTTGTATGGCCAGTATCCTTCTCCCCTCTCATATTCAACCAATATTTAGTTTGCTACTACACTTTATTCTAAGAGCATCCCAAATTAAATTAAGAGTCACAAACAAATCGTCCCCTTAATAAAACAATAGTGTATAATTTTTTTTTTCATTTCGAGATAATGGAGTTTAAAGTTCTTGTGTTATTAGATATATGGAAAACAGTAATATTTCAGAAAATAATCGATGTTTTTAAGTTATGGTCCTTTAAATATTTGGTGGAATAATCAGGCTACTACTAGTTATAAGTGGTTGATTTCTTCCTCTTTCGTTCCATTATGTCAATTGTTTGCCACTCGGAGAAATTTTGTATGATATATAAAATTGTATATAAATGTCATACGTATTGACTCCAAATAATATATTTAAAAAAAAATAGTGTATATCAATATACGTAATTTTTCGATATTATTTTGTTATGAAATAATAAAAATAGTGAATAATAAAAATAGTGTATGCTTTTTATACACTATTTTGCTTTGAAATTATATTCAGAGTAACAACTAATTAAAACACCATATCTGCACTTACACAATTATTAATGAAAAATTTCAAACACGCAATTATACGCTAATATTTCAATTGATCTTTTGAAAAAAACTTGAGCCAGTCACCCCCTAGGATTAGAGATTTGTTACAAACAATTCCAAAAATGTTTTTTTTATTTTTTGCCACGCCTCTGGATACCGCCTTTTTAGTTTTTTGTACACTGCGTCGCTATTTCTAGTCCGATCACAACATATGACATATCGTTATTCATGGCTTGCCTATGGCTTCATTTTTACTTTAGATAACTTTTTAATCCGATTCCAAATTCTGGGCGCCAGTTATGCCATCTCGGATCCTTCCACCCTAATGTCCGATTTTTTTGCACCTGGCTATAAGGCCCTCTAAAACTAAGTATGTCCAGCTTTTAATATACTCACTTTTATGCCACGCCCAGAAAGTAAGACCCATTTTTCTTTTACAAATACATATTAAATTAAAACAGGTCGATCAACGTACAAAACAAAAAAAGTGCAACAATCGCGCCCTAGAATGAAGCTAATATCAATGAAATTTCTAGATGGTAAAATAAGTTTTTGCCACATATTGCATGACTTTTTAATCCGATACCAAATGCTGGGCGCCAGTTATGCCATCTCGGATCCTTCCCCCCTAATGTCCGATTTTTGCACCAGGCTATAAAGCCCTCTAAAACTTAGTATGTCCAGCTTTTAATATACTCACTTTTATGCTAAGCCCAGAAAGTAAGACCCATTTTTCTTTTACAAATACATATTAAATTAAAACAGGTCGATCAACGTACAAAACAAAAAAAGTGCAACAATCGCGCCCTAGAATGAAACTTATATCAATGAAATTTCTAGATGGTAAAAATAAGTTTTTGCCACATATCGCATATTCGCATATCGCATGACGACTGTGGCTTAATTTTTACCTCCGGTGACTTTTTAAACCGGCATCAAATTCTGTGCGCACTTATGCCATCTGGCTCCTTCCCCCATAATGCCCAATTTTTTAACATGGAAAGTAAGCCATTCCAAAATTTTGTACGTATAACTTTTAGAACAAAACCGAAATCAAGAAGAAAATAATCATCGTTAAAAATTGCAATTTGAAATATCAACAAAAGTGCTTTTGTCGAAACTTTATGAAAGGTAATTTTTGAAAATAATTTGGTTAAATATTCTAGAAGATAAACCATATATCACAATATTCGCAAACCATAAACCATGATAAGATTTGTAATATCGAGCCCTATTTTCGATTTAATCTTAAGCGACAAAAATTAAAGTTTTCAGGATTAGTGTTTTTATAATGTATATTCAAATATTTTTTACATATGTACATAAATTGTCGCTTACGATAAAATTTTACAGCCTCTATTTTAAAAGCTATCAACAATTTTGGATATATTTATATGTAAAGGCAAATGGGCTTAACTATGAGGTATTACATAACAGTGCGTTTATTAAAAGCTAGACTTACAAAGTTTTAGAAGGGCTAACTTTCCACGTTCAAAAAATTGGTCATTAGTGGGAATAATCCCAGATCGCATAAGTGTAGGGTTGTCATCGCTTAATTTATAAAAAGAGGACAGCAGAGGAAAAAATCCCGGACATTTGCTTTAAAAAGTAGGTCTTAAAAATAACACGAAATTAATTTTTTCCAATAATTTTACTATCAATAAAATCTTAAATATATATCGATGGTGTTGCGCAAAAAGGGAAAATCTCGCAACATTTTACGTGGCAGATTGGCGCGTTTTACGCAACACTATCGATGTGTTTCCATTATGTTGTACATATGTAAGTGTATGCATGCACATTTGAGGATACATATTTGCATAAATCGAAGTTTATGCTCTACATATTCGTGTCTGTCATTGTTGAGAATAATATTATTTGTTTTTAATCAAATTGAAAATAAAATTTTCATCAGTTTTTTACAAAACTCAAACAAACAACACAAAATATTTTCTCTGCTAACAGGTTATGGGCCCAGATTCATAACTTCATAAAAATCGTCATTGTTATTTCGTTAAAATTCGTTTGCTGTTGAGAAGTTAATTGCTGTTAGAAAGTTGAAGGTTCGGAAGGCTGGACTTTGTGGAAATTCCAGGTAAAAGTGGTACTAAAAGCTAGTAATCTTTGGGATATAGTAAATGGAATTGCAAAGCAGCCAGAAGAAAATGTTGTGGAGATAAATAAGTGGATTTCCTTGGACGCAAAAGCTCAGACAATTTTGGTCGTACCGATGGGTGGAGAGCCAATGCTTCACGTTATGAATTGCAATACAGCAGCGGATATGTGGTCAATTCTTGAAAATGTCTATGAGCAGAAGTCAGAAACTTCAATTCATTTACAGCAGCAACAATTTTTTCAGTATCAAAAAGACTGAAGACACTATTTCAGTTGACATCTCTAAATTGCAAAAATTTGCATAGCAGTTGGATGATCTAGGTGAAAAAATTACAGACACGATGCTGATAACGAAGATTTTGATGACACTACCAGATGAGTATAAACATTTTTTTTCTTCATGGGAATCTACAGATAAGAAAGAACGATCATTAAAAAACTTAACGTCAAGATTGTGTATGGAGGAATCTAGATTGGGAATTCAACCGGCAAAATCCGAAGCTTTTGTTGCAAAACATTATAAGAAGGGCAACTGGCAGCAAAGTCAAAATATTCCAAATTCTAGAGGTAAATGTTTTCTTTGTAAAAAATTTGGGCACTGGAAACGTGATTGTCCCAACAAAAGTTGTACCAACTACAGTAATACAACACTGAGCAATGGTAATGCTTTCGTCGGTGAACATTTGTTCATGGAAACTAGAGAAGAAAATGTTTGGTTTGCTGATTCTGGTGCAAGTGACCATATGTCTAGCAAACAAAAATGGTTCAATAACTACATTCAGTTTGAAACTCCAAAAAGTATTCGAGTTGGTAATGGAGATATAATTCCAGCAGTTGGTAAAGGTGATATTTACATTAAAGCTTATGACGGTAACGTCGGGAACTCGAAATTCCTATCAAATGTGTTTTATGTGCCGAACATAAAACTAAATCTTTTTTCTACTAATGCATGTTTGGACAAGGGCTACTCTTTAGAAGCCAATGGAAATGAATGCCTTTTTAAGCGTAATGGTCAGGTGTATCTTAAGGGTCTAAGAGAATGCTCAAAACTATTTAAGCTCTTGATAAAAGTGGAAGAATATGATTGAGACACAAATGTTGCAGTCGGAGTTAATTCCTTGCAAACATGGCATGGAAGATTATGTCATCAAGAAAAAGAACATGTTAAAAAGGTGTTGGCATTTCATAACGTAAAATATTCTCATGATGATTTCTTCTGCGAATGATTATTATGGGTAAGCAGCATAAGTTGCCATTCACAAGAAGCATCAACAGAGAAAAAGAAATTGGAGAGTTAGTGCACAGAGATCTTTGTGGACCGATGCAAGTAAAAACTTTTGGTGTTGCTCGTTTTATGCTAATTTTTCGAGATGATTATTTAAATTATCGACACGTTTATTGTCTTAAAGCGAAGTCTGATGTTCATCAAACAATGTCAAGATATCTAGATCAAGTGGAAGTAGACACGGCGAAAAAGGTAAAAACAGTACGGTCAGATAATGGTCTTGAGTTTGTTAATAAACAAGTAATGTTACGTAAATATAAAGTAGTACACCAAAAATCTACACCATACACTCCTGAGCACAATGGTAGAGCCGAACGTGATATGAGAACTATTGCAGAAGCAGCTAGATCAATGATACATAGAAACGATCTTAGTTTAAATTACTGGGGTGAGGCAGTTAATAATGGCGTTTTCACGTTAAATAGAACAGGAAAAAGTCATCAAGAAAACAAAACTCCTTTTGAACTATGGTTTAGAAAGGTACCCGATATTTCCATGTTACGTATTTTTGGTTCGGACGCATATGTTCACGTTCCACGAGAAAAACGAAGAAAACTAGAAACGAAATCTAAGAATTGTATATTTGTGGGATACCAAGAAAACTGTAAGGGTTATCGTGTTTGGTTACCTAAGAAATATCACGAAATGTTATAATAAGAGAAATTAGGCAAATGATAGTACGTCATAAAGTTAAGGATTGTCCTAGTTTTGATATTGAGAGAAAAGAGTCATCCTTAGAAGAAGAGGCCGAAATATTACCAATAGTTAATTCAAATGATGAACTTGAAGATGCAGAAAATATTACAGAAGGAAATTCAGAAAGTTCAGGTGAAAATACTGAAAGATTCAATGTTCATGCTTTGCCTGACAGACACTACAATTTAAGATCAAGAAACAAGATGATGTGGTTAACGATAACCACTGTACATTATTAGCAGATAGCGAAGATCCTTTGACTTGTGAAGAGGCGATAAGTAGCAAGCTTAGGACACAGTGGAAGAATTGCATGAATGAAGAGTATAAATCTCTTATGACTAATAATACTTGGAATCTAGTAGAATGGCCAAAAGGGAAGAAATCAGTATCAAATAAATGGGTGTACAAAATTAAAAGAAATCAAGAGGGAGATATAGAGCGCTACAAAGCGAGACTTGTTGCTCGTGGATTTACACAGAAACAAGGAATAGATTATGAGGAGACTTTTAGTCAGGTGGCAAAATTTACATCAATAAGAACAATGCTAGCTCTAAGCGCATTTTTTTATTTTTCATTGCCTCAGTTTGATATAAAAACAGCGTTTTTATATGGCATTTTAGAAGAAGAAATATATATGCATCAGCCACTTGGGTATACTGATGGTAGCAACAAAGTTTGTAAACTTAATAAAAGCCTTTATGGGCTAAAACAGGCCTCCAGGTGCTGGAACAAGAAATTCACAGGCGTTTTAATCAAGTTTAATTTCAAAGTTAGCAGTGCAGACTCATGTGTTTTCATTGGAGAAATAAAAAGCAAGAAAATAATACTAGCCATCTATGTATATTGATTATGGTAAAATTGCATCTGAGTCCAAAGAAACTGGGGAAGAGTTTGTTAATTTTTTGAGACGTGAATTCAACGTTAAAGTATTTAACTGACTTTTCTATCTAGGCATGGAAATAATGAAAGTACCAGGCAAGATATTAATTTGTCAGTCAAGATATATAAAGAATATACTAGAGAAATTCAATATGCAAGATGCTAGACCTGTAAGTACACCGGCTGAGTATATTCTACAAGCCAGTCCAAACCATACCAAGCTAAGTTTCCCTACAGAGAAGCGGTTGGGTCTTTAATGTATCTAGACCGGATATTGCTTTTGCAGTGTCATATGTAAGTCGTTTTTTGGATGCTTATACTGAAGAGCACATTGTGGCAGTAAAGCGTATTTTTAAATACTTAAGAGGGACTATTGATCAAGGAATTATTTATAATCAAACTGGTAATGTAATTCTTAATTGTTATTCAGATTCTGATTATGCCGGAGATGTTGTGGCTAGACATTCAACTAGCGGTTACGTTTTAATGCTATCAGGTGGTCCGATTTCATGGTGTTAAAGAAAACAACAGACAATAGCCATATCGACCACGGAAGCAGAATACATGGCTGCATGTGAAAGCGTTAAAGAACTTCTTTGGATTCAGCGATTGTTAAGTGTTTTTTTGGTGACAATGTACAATCTCCAATACTGCATTTGGATAATCAAGCGTACTAAATATATAGAAGTAAAGTTCCATTTCATTCGTGAAGTATATGAAAGCAAAATATTCCAGTTAGAGTATGTGCCCACATCAGAACAATTAGCTGATATATTAACCAAACCACTTCTCAAGCAAAAATTTGATAACATGAAAAAATTATTAAATATTACTAATGTTAAATGATGAATAGTTATTAAAACAAAAGTGGAAGTGTTGAGAATAATATTATTTGTTTCATGTTACTTGTTAAAATTACATTTGAAATATTTTATGCTTTGAAAATATTGTATTTATTTTAATCAAATTTAAAATAAAATTTTCATCAGTTTTTTACAAAACTCAAACAAACAACACAAAATATTTTCTCTGCTAACAGTCATGACTTCCGAACTAATTCAATTAGAGTGAAAATTTTCGAATCTCAGGTGGTGTCACCAAACCAAATATTTTTATATTTTTCGAAAAATATAGTTTCATATTAACATCCTACTGTTAGTTTTATTTCCCATGCATAAAATATATTTAAAAATGCTTTCCAAACCGCTCAGTTTCCCTATATTAATTTTAAATAAATATTTTTTTAAAATTTCAAATTAGTTATATAAGATATCAAACTTATACCAAAGAGAAATTTTTTTAATTAAATGTATTTTTTATGGGTAAAAAAGCTAATTCTATTTGCTTTCACTAGCTTTATGCATTCGGAAGTAAGGCGAAAAAAAATATTCGGAAGTGAATGTCAGGACTGCAAAACATTTGGAAAAGATTCACTTTCACACGGATGTGAAACTCATGACAGACACGATTGTTAAATAAAACGCAAAAAGCACTAACTAGCTAACAAAAAACTCTAGTCGGCTTTTTAGTAAATTCTGATGTATTTGACCAACACACATAATTACTACAAAAAATCAGACTTTCCCGATCTAAAATAGCGATATAATTAACAAAATATTAAAGGCCAATTACATAAATTAGTATATTTATTGCTTCTCTTGTAACACCATGAAAATGTTTGTTTGTCCCTTTTTACAGAACACCATCGATATTTTAAATACATACACACGTCATAGAATAACATCACAACCCTCATGGATAGTATTATTTACAGCATAAGCTGGACATCTAATACTCGTACCAATTACTATTTCCCTTTTTAGCTTGGTTTTTAATAAATGCAATTTTCAAGCAATATAAAAGCGACAAAATATATAAATGTAAAACAAGTACTTTACGCGAATATAACCTCCCTTTTTAAGTCGGTAAAAAGTAGGACTTTCCCGGACGCACATTTTTTCCCCGGACAGAGACCACAAAAAGAGGACAGTGTCCGGGAAAAAGAGGACGGATGACAACCCTACATAAGTGGCTCCCAAAATATGTCGGTTTAAAAAGTCACCAGACAAAACATTTAAGCCACAGTCAAGTCATACAAACGATATGGACCTTATACGGCGGATATATATGTATATATGCAATTTCATTGATATAAGTTTCATTCTATGGCGCGAGTGATGCACTTTTTTTGTTTCGTATGTTGATCGAATTGTTTTAATTTAATGTGTATTTGCAAAAGAAAAATGGGGCTTACTTTTTGGGCGTGGCATAAAAGTGAGTATATTAAAAGCTGGACATACTAAGTTTTAGAAGGGCTTTCTTGCTATGTGCCAAAAATTGGACATTAGGGGGGAATTATCCGAGATGGCATAACTGGCGCCCAGAATTTGGTGTCGGATTAAAAAGTCACCAAAAGCAAAAATGAAGCCATGAATAACCATATGCAATATGTTATGATCGGACTACAAATAGCGACGCAGTGTAAAAAAAACTAAAAGGGCGGTATCTAGAGGCGTGACAAAAAATTTAAAAAAATATTTTTGGAATTGTTTTCAACTAGTCTTTAATCCTGAGCCAGTCAACCCAACTTTTTTATTTTGTAATGAGGCCGAACCTCTTTAGTATACACTATTGTTTTATTGAGGGGACGAAATAATCAAACAAATATACAAAAACACAGATTAATTCCTAAATATGTACATATATAAATTTATACAGCCGTATTCATAAATATTTTAAACAGCGTTTCAAAACAATTTTAAGCAAACATCTCTAAAATTGTATTCATAAATGAATTTTATCTTAAATACATATTTTAAACCCATTTTAAATAAGCAATTTTTAAAATTGATTCGACCCTATTTCAAACCTATTTTAAGATGACATATGGCCTTTTGCTTCGTTTATGTTAATTTTAAAATTATTATTAAAAGAAGTTAATATATTTTATAGTGGATTTTATAAATAATGGACATGCTATATTTCATTATATTACTTTTAGTATGTTTCACAATTTTACAAAATATTTCCAATTGTACAAAAATATATAGGGATTTGAGATATCAAACCAAATAAAACAAAACCGGCTATTTAAGTAATCTTTTAATCTTTGACAAAATAATCACCAAAAATACAATTTTACATAATATTTTATTTTTACTATTTTTCTTTTTAACCCCCGGTGCCAACTCTACCACTTTTGTGGTTGATCTACCTCTTTTGGATATCTGACTCAACTCTACCACTTTCCGAGTAAAATCTACCACTTTTTTAGTTTTTTTAATTTAGCATTTTTTTTAGTTTAGCATTTTGAACTAATTCAAGCTAGAAGTTTAACTGCAACGAAACGAAAAATTAATTAACGGTAAAAAATCATTTTCTAATTTGTTTTAAAATACCCTAAAAATAAAAATGATAGATCTACCTCTTTTCAAAGTAACATTTGTTTGATACAACCATCAATCTACCTCTGAGGCAGATTTTGGGTTGGCATCAATGCCCCCGTTCAAAAAAGGGGGTCGTATAAGTTTGTAGTGTGTATCTGTGTGTCTGTACACGACATTGTTCAGTCCAAACGGCTGGACCGATTTTGATTTCGTTTATATTCTTTGATAGGTGTTCCTACCTATTTTTGAAGAAAATTGGTGCAGCCGTTTAGAAGTTATCACCTCTTTTCTAGCTGTATCCTCTTGAATCTGTGTGTCTATGGTACCGTAGCTCCCAAATGGCAAGACTGATTTAAATTTAGTTTGAAAGGTGATTTCATTTAAAATATTCATGCCTAAGTTTGAAGAAAATCGGTCCAGCCGTTTGGAAGCTATCATCCATTTTCTTCGGGGTTTTTTAATTTTTAATTTAATGTTATTTTAATTAGTAGACAAGTTATTATACATTTTGATATTATAAAACACGGAAAGAAAAACGATTATTTGCACGAGTACCACAGAATTAGTTATCATTGTTTTGCATCATTAAGATTCGAGAGACAAATAAAAAATACAGCGTGCCATTAGGGATGGGCAAGTGAAAAAAATATATCGATATATATCGATATCGATATATTTTTGAATATCCATCGGCATCGATATATATTGAATAAAAATATTTATATTTCGAAATATCGATATTTTTTCAACAATGATAATTCATACCTAGTCCCCAAATTTTTTTAAAAATAAAACAAAAAAGTACTTTCTTATAATATTTAATGCTGACTTTAGACGACATGTTTTTTTACATTTGGCTTGTTAGGTGTGTGAGACATATGTAACTTCGCATGTTTGTCAAAATTGTCAATTTGCAGACGGTTTATAATATTTGCTTTCACACGTACATGTGCAAATACATCTGACATAACCTCTGAGTGTTCACAACAGCTTAGTTTTTGCACAATTTTCGTAAATATATAAAGCGCTCTTTGCTTTTTAATGTTTTTCAGCCAAACCACACTTTTGATAATTTAATACAGCTGATGTCAGATACCTTGTCAGATGAAAATAGAACACGCTCTAATTGAAAATTTTTCATCTGACTTTGCTTCCGTAAATGTCATCTGACAATGTTTCATATGTTTCACACGGCATGTATCACTTTTGCAGTGGAAAATTTGACAAGTCAGATGTAAAATACATGTCGTCTAAAGTCAGCATAAGCTGGAAAGATTTAATTTCCAACATCCTTACTGATCCACCAATATTTCATGGAACATACATCAACAAAATTACACACAAAGAATGATAATTTTTCGAATAGACAAAATATTATAAACAAAACAAAAGATTTTGTTAGTAATATTCTATTTGATGAAGACTGTAGCGAAATGTTTTTAAAAATTGCATGAAAAACAAAACCAAAGCTAAAAAATATCGAATTTGATACTGTCTATATGTTTGGAAAAAAATATTGATGTATCGAAATTAATAATATCGACGATATATATCGATATATTTTTAAGAAAATGTCGATATATCGATATTTTTGCTCATCCCTAGTTGCCATCCTATGGCTTTAAAATTCGTTAAGTCGTTGTTAAAGCTTTTTTAGGACTAAAATGTTTTTACCTAAACTGTATTTGAAACCTGTAGGAAGATTTTTCTATGAATGCGGCCGCTAGGATTCAAGCGATTATTTTCTTTAGTTTTGATAAAACTTGACTTTGAAAAAATCGTTTCACTTATCGTATATATTGGAGAATCAGCAATCCATAATACAGAATATCTAATTTCGCAGTCCTTTTTCAGGATTTCTCAAAAACATATGAAATCTTCCATTATGCCATTAGATTCCTGTTTTAATTTTTCGGTTAAATCTCTTAAAAAATTGTTTGTATTACTATCGATAGTTTCTTCTGTTGTCAGGTCATACTACAAAAACTTTTATTTCCGAATTCCTGAGTTTCCGTATTTGTACTCTATCTTAAAACACTGTTGCTAGAAGGAAATAATATTCCTGAGTGGAGGTATAAAATACGTGTATTTAAAACTTGAATTCGTCTCATTAAATATAATCCTTAGATTTTTAATTAGATCGTTGGCAATAGTATTTATTATTGGCTTTTATTAAATTATTAATAAAAAACTTAATAATTCCCTCAAGTTCAATTAGAGTAACAGAGTCTTTACTAAGCTCTTTTATACCCACGTCCAAAGGTTTTTAAGTTTTACTTAGTTAAGATCACTGAACACACTTCTTTGTTTGTATGAAAAAATAATTTCTAAACACATACCTTTTATGTATGAGACGAAAGAAATAATTAAACACACAAAAAAATATGTTATAATGCCAAAAAAATTAGAAATGTTGTTACATCGGTTAACCGACTGAAATTAACCGGTTTACTCGTTAATCGAAAATAGATAATTTTAAAGTAGCCGATCAGCTAATCGGGTAGTAATTAACCGGTTAACCGACTAACGATGAACCGATTGAATACCCTAAAGAGTACCTAACATTACTGAAATTTAGACATATCGTAAATAATTGATTTTTATTAAAAACAAAATCATAAACTATGTTTGGCTACGATTTTCTTGTGGTCGATTCTCGATATAATAGAAAGTTTAAAAATTAATATTCTTTTCCATATCTTTATTATTCCCCACTGAAAACGTTACGAACTTTTTTATGGTTAGTAGCTTTTTAATGGTACTTGTTTATCTCATTTATTTGTTAGAAGCAAAGGGGTATGTAGAAGTGTCAAAACTAAAAAAAAAAATTTGTCAAATGCAGGAATCAACACTTAATACTAATATCTATTGCTCTATCAAAAACTCAGACCTCATATCAAAAATAAAAAAGTATGAAATCCGCAGAATTAAAAAAACTTAAAGCTAACTTACTTAGGATTTTCTTTTTTGCACTTCAGCTTCTCAGCCCCTCAATTAGTGTTAATAAGTTAATATTACTACTCAATTATACATTTCCTACTGGGCCTTTAATTTTACTTAACTTTAATAAGTAAAGATAAAATAAAAATTCTAGAATAATGACACCAAAAATATTCATTGATTCTTCTTTGTTTCGAATGAATAAAAGTTATTGAATAAAAACGAATTAGTCAATGAGTGCAAGGCAGGAGCAACACATCTCCATAGAAGAGTATGCTATCAAAAGTCATGGAAAGTTAAATAACGTTAATTTATAAATGATAAATGAATTGTTTTATGAACAGGCGCCCAACGTTAAACAGAAATAAAACAATTATAAATAAAATGCAGATAAGTACTCATTACAAAAACTATGCATGTTTACTCAAAATGAAAAATTTTGATAAAATATTCAAACAATAATTTGTCGAATATATCAGAGTTGAGAAAATCGGTTATGAAAAATTTAAATTATTCATATTGAAATTTAAGTAAGTAAAAAACACATCTTAGCGAAGGAATATCGGATTTTTAATTAAGTATATATTAAGAAAAAGTGAAGTACAATATTGAAAATTTTGTGAGAAAAAATAGTGAAGTTGAAAATGCATTTTAAATGAATGGTTAAAAATATTATATTATAAATGAATAACTTTTGAACAGTTTGCCAGAACACTTATCAAGACATTTTAAAATAGTTTTTGTATATATAAAGAAAAAAATTAAATATATATAGAGTAAAATCAAACATTTTCAACACAAAAACAGGAGTTTGGATTTTTAACCTCTCCGGTTTGCGCATCAAAGGGTGAAAAAATGTTTTTGATACCTCTTATGGTTTCTATTTCATAGCTGTCTAAATTTTGGCATCTCACCCATTTTTGAGAAAAGGTCGTCATATTGAAGATTGATTAACTTTAGAGTGCGTCATCGGATATTAATAATTTCGATGTCACTCGAAAGGTTTTAGTCTCCTCTTGATTAAAAAAACATAGTTTGCTGGTACACGTACCTCTAAAATGCCAAAGTATATTTTATCCTTAAATATCCTAAAAAATTGTATATAATTTTTTTTATTTTTTTACAGATATAGCCAACTGACATCTCTTTATTGTGTACAATTTTCAAGATGGGATGACAACAGATTCAAAAGTTACAGTTGTTTCTTTATGATAACTCGATAATTACTGTGAAAATTATGTAAATAAGCAATAATGATAAAAACAACAATTTGAATACATTAGGATATTATACATTAGAATACATTTGAATAATTAGGATAAAAGTGATATAGAAAATAGCATAACTTTGTAGTGCGTCATCAGATTTTAGTAATTTTAATATCATTTGGAGGGTTAATGCTCACTTTTTATATATCCTTGTTTTTTTCAGTATACAGCAAACTAATATATCGTCATTGTGTAAAAAATACAAATCGAGATTTTAAGAAATACTGAGGCTACGGTTGGTTTTATTATTATTGCTTACACATTTTTCGCAAAAATTATTGGTTTATCCCCAGCAAAAACTTTTGTCATTTTTGTAATCGGTAGTACTTTATTAATGGGTTACAAAGGAATGAGTGGTACTTATTTGTCTTGTTACTATGCTTCAAATTAGAACTACTAATTAGTTCTCAATAAAATTAGTACACTTTTTATCATTATCTGCAAGTAGATACAATTTGTTGATATGCATTAATAAAATAAGTAGACAACCACTTTTTGAGTCAACATGTGTTTGTATGTATATGAAAACTAATTTTTGTCGCTTAAACTTATAAGTGAACAATAGCTGAGTGGGTAAAGTTCTCGTCTTTATATCTGAATGAGCACATTTTCGTGTCACAGGTGGGTAAAAAAAAAATAACAAAAAAATATATAATTGAAAAAATATAAAAGAACAGAATATGTATAAATTTTTTTTCCAAATTTTAGTTTGTTTATTCGACTACTTATTTTTTTAGCTTCAAGTAAGCCAAATAATATTTATTTAATTGCTGTGACAATGTAAATACATTTGTAAGGGGTACCCCTTATTTTTTGGACTTCTCAAACAAAAAGAAGTAGTTATCGTGTCAAATTTGAAGTAGGTACGACTTAAATTCTCATATACTTTTTTGCCTACCAGTAAGCAAAGTTGTTCCTGGGACATTAAGAAACAAGTGTAACCATTTAATCGGGTTTCATTTCATCTTGAAAATTGTACACAAAACAGTTGGCTACATTATGTAAAAAAATAAAGAATATTAAAACGCTATTTTTCAGGATATTTAAGGATAAAAGATACTTTGGCATTTTAGATTGTAACATGGTTTTGTCAACGGCTTAGGTGATTGTCCAGTGCCGATGCTCTGTAACTTGTGAGAAGTTTTCGCATCGAGAAAAATTTAATAATTATATTAGTCAACATATTTTTTGCAAGGTGTCTTATAAAATAATTTAACTGGATACATTAAAATAAATATAGAAAATTTAAGTTTTTTGTTACTCACCCTGTGTTACACAGGATGATAACAATTGAAAAATTCTCACACTAGTTACATAACATGGATACAGGTCAACTTACTGATCCACAAACCTTAAGTGATAACATAATTTATTTACCATTTTTGTGGGTCAAAACATATATAATTTCTTTATCTACTACAGGGTTCCCAGTTTTATTTCATACCTTATCACTAATTTTCGATTTTTCGTGCCACAAAATCCCAAAAATAGTTATTTTCTCATCCCCAATAATCCCCACTGTACCTTAAAAGGAAAATCATGTTATTTCAAAGAAAATATATGCGTAAATTTATTTATTTAGTTAAATCCATTTATATTGAATATTTTAAAACTAATTTTATTTGTACATATACCCAGCCGTAAATGGAAGGAGTAAAGAGGCCGTTTATAAGGCCTAATTTAGCAGGCTCTAGTACTTCCACTACCATTGCATATTCATATATTTTTTACACGCGATGTCATTTTGGACCATGGCCTTCCTCGACCCGTTACTCAGCAGGCCTAAATGCAAGTCATACGTGGCATGGCTGACAGATGGCCTGGTCTGGGAAGGTCTGTTAAAAATCAAATGGAGGTAAATTTTTTTATCTGGATATTTTTATAGCGGCTTCTATATTTTTTGTGATTTTTATTTCGAACTCCTTTTCATCCAAAGTAATTTTTTTACACATGAGGCTGAATTTCGTGTAATTATTAAGAAGGAATTGGACATGATGTAGCAGCTGCAACATAAACGACATAATAGTAGCATGTATGATGTCCCTTGTACGTAAATTTATTATGCGGGTGCTAGACGGATCAATATTTTAGCTTCAATATATGTGCTTGTGTGCGTTTGTTATGAAAATCAAAGGCATTTTGATATTCTTCAATATTTCCCCTCCGTATATGTGTAACAGTTTTTTGTAAACAAACGCACACAAACACATATATTGAAACTGAATATTGACCTGTGTGGCATTCGCTTTAAGCACGGTACTCTCTTCATCATTTCGTGCGAAGTTCTGTCAAAAGTCCATATCAGTGATGTCAACTTTTACTTTTACATTACCGTACGGCCCTACAAAAATTACCGTATTTGAGAATAAATTACCGTACGCAAAGTTTTTTAATTAAAATAAAAGCAGTATTCATAAGCAATTTATTTGAACTAGGATCCCGCCCGGTGGTCCGAATTCGGCCACTTGATCCTCTGTGGTGTTCGTCTGAGAGCAAGAGTATCCCTTATTCTCAGCCGAGTGTGCCCTCTAAAATTAATGATGTTGCGGGCTAAGGGATTTATATCCGACTCGATTTTTTTTATTGTCACATGTTTTGAAAACACAGTTTTTACTAATGGAACATCTAGATCTTTATGAATGCGCTGGTTTCTGATATACCCAGGTGCCGCTGTAATCAAACACAGAACTTTATTTTGTCTTTGAATTTTCTTTACATTTGATGCAGAGGCAGTGTTCCATAATTGAATACCATAGCACCAAATTGGTGTAAGTATTGTGTTGTATAGAAGAAGTTTTCAATCTAGACAAAGTGTTGAATTTCTTCCTATTAGCCAATTAAGTTGCACTGCTTTCAATTTTATTTGGGTTAGCTTTGAATCTATGTGGGTCTTCCATGATAGACGACGAACAAGGTGAATTCCTAGGTATTTAACCTCAGATGATATGATTATTGATATAAATAAGCGGAAATGTTTCCCTGTGTAATATAAACGTAACATGTACACATTTCTGTTCGTTTATTTTTATTAGTGAACTGCGATGCCATTTTTGGGGTTTTTACGATATAACAAAAAAACGATATGACATATTGTGTTGTCATATCGTAAGATTTTTACGATATGACAACATTGCGATATGGCAACACCGTATATGACTATCTTACTGTTGTCATATCGTAAAAAACTTACGATATGACAACACAGTATGTCATATCGTTTTTTTATATCGTAAAACCCCCAAAAATGGCATCGCTGTTGGTGAACATTAAGATACTTAAAAGTGTATCGCAAAGCAAACCGTGTTTCAGTAAAATCGATCTGATTTTATTCACAATTAAATAAGGAAACTCAATGATAAAAATCGCGATTTTCATTCAACAGCAAAAATTCAATTTGTGTGTTGTGCAGAAATCGTAATTTTTGGTAATTTAGTTTCCAAACTTAAACATTTTTTAAATTACCGTATTTTTAATGAAATTACCTTGCTACTAGAGATGCCAATCGGGACTTTTTTCCCGGTTATATTTATTTATTGTATCTTCAATAAAATTGAACTAACAATAAGTAATCAAATCTTAACTCTAAAATTT
The DNA here is from genome assembly GCA_956483635.1 of Panzeria rudis. NCBI lineage: Eukaryota > Metazoa > Arthropoda > Insecta > Diptera > Tachinidae > Panzeria > Panzeria rudis. The sequence continues at coordinate 66,440,757 of OY101451.1, forward strand.
TAATTTTTAAGTCCAGCCAATGCCAGACAAAAATATTTGTTTCAGCGGCTGGTTCTTTCGTTGTTTACGTCTCTCGTGTTCGGCTGAGAGCAAGAGTGTCCCTCCTTCTCAGCCGAGTGTGGCCTCTAAAATTAATGATGTTTCGGGCTAGGGGATTTGGGTGAAACTCAAGTTTTTTTATGTATCTTGTCACGTTTTAGAAAACACTGTCTTAACCAGCGGCACATCTAGATCTTTATGAATTCACTTGTTTCTGACATACCATGGGGCTACCGTAATCGTACGGAGTATTTTATTTTGTTGCCTTTGAATTCTTTCTACATTTGATGGCGAGGCAGTGCCCCATAACTGGATTCCGTAGGACCATATTGGTTTTAGAATGGAGTTGTATAGAAGAAGTTTACAGTCTAGGCTTAGAGTAGAGCTCCTTCCAATCGGGACTAATTTTTAAAAATCCCGGGATTCGGGATTTTGCAAATCCCAATCCCAAAATTACGGAATTTCAGGATTTTTCGGGATTCAACGATTTTTGGTAAAATGCAATTTTTCAACGTACACAGCAGAACAGAGTAGCGCCACTTTCGGAAGCCGCTACACTTCCATCGTCACTGCTCACGTGTATTTGCTTATCACCACTTGTCAGGTGGCTCTGTTGAATATGAATTTAATTCTTATACATACAACTTTTTTCGTGAAAATTGAATACGAGAATTAAATCACTCTCAAGCTGATATTAAAGTGCACTTTCCCAGCGTTGCCATCGGTTTATTTTTCTTCATTCCTATTCTTCTAATTTTTGTTCTACCCAAGACAAACTTTTTTGGTTTGATTTTATACTTAAATATATATGAACATGTAAACATGTGAAAAGCTCAAGCCAGTAGCTAATTGTTTATTTATATGATTATTTCGAACGTATTTGCTTTGTGAAGCGTAAGGTTCGTAACGTTATATTCAGAAAGAATTGGGCATGATTAATATTCCAAGGAACAAGGGAAAAATTAACATCAACTTGATTTTTCAACGTACACAGCAGAACAGAGTAGCGCCACTTTGGGAAGCCGCTACACTTCCATCGTCAGTGCTCACGTTATTTGCTATCACCACTTGTCAGGTGGCTCTGTTGAATGTGAATTTAATTCTTATATACACAACTTTTTTCGTGAAATTAAATTCACATTCAACAGAGCCACCTGACAAGTGGAGAGATAGGAGTAAGAGAGATAGGAGTTTATAAAAAATAAGGAACCGTTATTTAAGATTCATAATGTCAAACATTGAAAAAGGGAAAGGAACCCTAAAAACCTAAAACAATACATAAACAGAAAAAGTGTAAGCGTAAGAAGTGTAAAAGAGATAAAGCTTACAATGTGTGTTATAAGAAGAAATACACCTAGGGCTAATAATCTAGCAGCGTCACCCACAATAATACTACTACAACTCGGCCTTCCTGACCATGAGATCACCCGATCTCATGCTAAGTATAAGACCCCGTCCGACCACCAAACCATGGGCGCATGTTGAAAACCGCCCAAACACCTTTATACGGTGTACGTCACTGTTGGAATCCTTCTACGTCTTCAATTAAATAGCGATCGTTTCTTAAAACTTTCGATATTTTATAAGGACCCTTAAATTTAGGAACCAGTTTACGAGATACACCAGCCGTTGAGTCAAAGTTCCTCACCATCACGTAGTCACCGTCACTGTACACTGTCGGATTCTTTCTCCGCATATCAACATATGCCTCATTATAGCCCTGGAACCTCCGCTGACTATCAGCCGCCTTAGCCCTAGTCATACAAAGATCCTCCCGCTGTCCCCCTTTCAAATCAACAAGGCACTTACTTTGCATTCCCCTTTGCCTCACACCAAATAACATTACACTCGGGTGCAGCCCAATGGACCTATGAACAGTATTATTCAGAGTATACTCAACCTGTTCCAGCACCGTATCCTAAAAAACACCCTTCCCGGGGCTCACCAACTTTGAGCATAGGCCCAATTGACCTATTAACTCTTTCTACCTTTCCATTTGCCTGTGGTGAACCCGTAGCAACCAAAATGTGTTTTATGCCATTCCCTATTAAAAAGTCCTTCGAAATAAAGCATGTGCCCCGATCGCTTATAATACATTTAGGCCGACTATACGATCTGAAGTAGTTACTCAATGCCGCAATTGCCTCCTTTGTGTTAGTGGTTCTTGTCGGATAGAGTCTCACGAATTTCGTACAAGCATCGACTACCACCAGAACATGCTTTAGCGACCTGCCATTATCTACTGGACCAAAATGGTCGATATGCACCGTTTGAAATGGAATCTCCGGTTTTGGAATGCTATGTAAATATCTCTCATCCTTGTTGCTTCCTGAAGAATATGCGATGCAGTTTACGTAATTGCCAATATGCCTACCAGCCTTTGCCCTAACCTTCGGAAACCAATAACTTTTCAATATAAGTTCTGTCATCTTATCAATTCCTACATGTTTCATTTCGTCATGGTATTTATATAAAACGTGATTCTCCCTATCCTCTGGAACATAAAGTAATAAATTACCATCATTGGTCTTCCTGTATAATACCCCATTACGCATCTCGTACAAACTGTGCTCGGTCTTCTGCAGCTTGTGCCTCAAATCCTTCAGGCTCTGGTCCCTATTCTGGCAAATAATCAAATTCTCTTCAAATTTGTTCGGCTCAATTGTTAGTACATTGTTACACCTACTAAGAGCATCAACATGCTGCATCCTATTAGCTGATCGATGTTCGAGATCGTATTCAAAGTCCTGAAGTTCCAATGCCCACCTCGCGATTCTGTGGGTGAGTCCCTTTTGTTTAACGTCATTGTCAAAGAATTACAATCAGTGACAATCTTGAATTTTCTTCCCTGTTAATATATACGAAAGCGCCTCAGCGCATAAACTATTGCCAACGTTTCGAGCTCGAAGCTATGATATTTCGACTCAGTGTCCGTAGTCCGCTTTGAAAAATAAAAAATCAGATGAAACATTTCATCGTCCTTCCTTTGTAATAAGACAGCTCCAAAGAATGACGCTTGTTAGGTACAGGAAAATCACTTATCGCCCTTAACCCTCTGTCATCAGCCCTAATACCGTCCCCATCGACCGTATAGCCCAGATACCTAACAGAAGTTGAAAAAATTCACACTTATCCATTCTCAGTTCCAAGTTATTCTCGACCATCCGAATAAAAACCTCTCTTAATATCTCGAAATGTTCATCCTTAGTAACTGTCGCGATCATGATATCGTCCAAATATATAATAATTCTATCATCCCTTACCATATCAGCAAAAATTCTATTAACGAACCTTTGAAAAACCGATGGAGCATTTCTCAAGCCGAATGTGATCCTCAAAAACTCGAATTGACCCAGAGGCGTTACAAAAGAAGTGTACTTTACCGAATCTCGATGAACAAACACGTGAAAAAATCTATTCTTCAAGTCGAGTTTTGTAAAAAAGTTGCGGCCAGAAAGCCTGTTCAACAAATCATCTATCGGGCGAATTGGGTAATTATCCTTCATAGTCACCTTGTTCAGAGTTCTGTAGTCAACGCACATTCTCAAATCACCTGTCTTCTTTCTCACTAAAACAATAGGTGACGCATACTCTGACTCACTTGGCCTGATGTATCCCTTTTTCTTAAGTATTCTATGTTGATACTTCCTTTTTTTATTCTTAAACAAATTATTTTTCTTATTCTTTTTCGATTATTAATTTATTTTTGATAAATCCATTAAAATTATTCTCTTTTAACTCTTTATATTTCTTTGCTTAGAAAAATATATTTTCCTTATAGTCGATCCCACTTCTGAAATTGTAATGGATCTTTCTTTAAATAAAACACGTCCTAAGACATTCACTTGCCGATTGATAATGGCGCTTCTTTATTTTCTCAAACATGAAAAGACTTGATAACTTAAATCTATGTATATGCAATGGTTACTTATTCTATGCACCCATAATATATATATATATATATATATATATATATATATATATATATATATATATATATATATATATATATATATATATATATATATATATATATATATATATATATATATATATATATATATATATATATATATATATATATATATATATATATATATATATATATATATATATATATATATATATATATATATATATATATATATATATATATATATATATATATATATATATATATATATATATATATATATATATATATATATATATATATATATATATATATATATATATATATATATATATATATATATATATATATATATATATATATATATATATATATATATATATATATATATATATATATATATATATATATATGTGTTAAAGAAAGACAAACATAGCTCTTGTAAGAGAGATAGGAGTTTATAAAAAATAAGGAACCGTTATTTAAGATTAATAATGTCAAACATTGTAAAAGGGAAAGGAACCCTAAAAACTTAAAACAATACATAAACAGAAAAAGTGTAAGCGTAAGAAGTGTAAAAGAGATAAAACTTACACTGTGTGTTATAAGAAGAAATACACCTAGTGCGAATAATCTAGCATCGTCACCCACAATAATACTACTACAAAAGTATGCTGCCATTGTGTACGTTTCAAAAAAATCCAATGTATTTGTTGTAAATTCCACACGAAAAAAGTGGTGCTTATATTATTTCGCATGAAGACTCAAAATGTTGTAGATACATTTCATATGTTTTTCACAAAATAAACAGAGTACTACTTCTGCAACAATTTTTCATGAGAAATTCGTGACAATTTTTTTATATGAACTTTTGACAGCAGTTCGCACGAAATGATGAACACAGTACCATGCTTTATATACAAATTATTTGCGAAAAAAGAATACGAGAATGGGTGTTATTTCTGAAGTACATTTTTTATTAAACAAAACGAAAAAGAAGGGAGAACGAATGTGTATCGGATATTTTAGGAAAGAGTTAATAGGCCTTCTAGCAGGCTATCCTGAGAAGACAGAAAAGATTTAGTTGTGATCTTATTTCAGATCTTTGAAGGCATTTAAAAATATCTGTTTACACCCCGTCTTCACGAGACATAAGTTTGGAAATTTGTGTGTTAGCAATTGTCAAAATTCTGTCCTAACACAAGAAATTAACGTGTGGACCGAATGTGTTTGTGTCCTAACACATGTTTGCAAATCAATGTTAAGACACAAGCCCGAGGAAATACATATGTTAGAACACAAGCTGTCAAATTTAATATGTATGTTTTTTTTTACAATTTGTTTGATTTTATTGAAAAAAGAATAAATAAAGTTAATAAATAAATGTTTTAGATGTTTTTTTTATTTTTTGCATATTATTTATGTTCATATTCATAAAATTTTTACAAAAAGAAAAATAATAAAGTGAAATCTATAAAAAAAAATTTAAAAATGCCGTGCAAATTTTGAATATATGAAATTTGTGTCCAAACATCAGTACGTTTACTCCACCCTTAACACAAGTTTGAACACATGAATTTTTTGTGACGTCATTCTGCCCACGTTATTTCTTATGTTAAGAAATATCAAATGTCTCGTGAAGACGGGATGTTAGTGAATGCCTCGTAGGTTTCACCGTTGGGTATATATACATACATACTTTGAGTTCTAAATCAAAGTTGTTCATTTCACCAAACAATTGTTTGTACTCTTTATTACATTTCTTTTTGTACTATCTATTTCGTCGTTAATGCGAGAGCGACGAGCAGTGGTGTCAAACGTGATGATTTTTCGTCATTTTGACGATTTTTTTTACATCAAATTTACCAAATGACGATTTTATGTTCAGTATCCCATACACTTCGACGATTTGTTAAGTTCAGTACTTGTTTCTTAATATTTCATATAAAACGATAGATCTGATAAAAATATATACATATTTTTTGGGTTTAATATACATACATATCTAATAATTGAAATCACATTCAACAGAGCCACCTGAAAAGTGGTGATAAGCAAAATGCACGTGAGTACTGACGAAGGAAGTGTAATGGCTTCTGAAAGTGGCGCTACTCTGTTCTGCTGTGTACATTGAGTTGATGTTAATTGTTCCCTTGTTCCTTGGAATATTAATCAAGCCCAATTATTTCTGAATTAAACGTTACGAACCTTAGCCTAATAAATAATTATATTTATTATATTTTATATTAATAGTAAATTCAGTGTGAACGGCATTATTATACATTTTTACGACCAATATAATTTCTTGTGATAAAATTTTAACGAAAATCTTTGCGTTTACTTTTATCGTATTACTGTAGTTCACAATACTCACAGCAATACAGCTGCAAAATATTTTTGACCATCAATGTTCTAAAATTTTGAATTTAGAATTTAAATACATATCTACATACATGCAAATGTATGTTTATAAAAAGAGTAATTTAAAAAACGCAAGAATAAAATAATTGATATGTATCAATGTTTATCATTTCAAAAACTTCAGAATTAAAATATGTATTCTGAATAATCGTTTAATAGAATTTTGTTGTACGTGTTGTTTACATTAAAAAGCTTTAGCGTTTGAGAAGAAAACTGAACTATTTTTAAAGTGTTTTTGTATAAAGCGATTGGAAGATATTTTTGTGTTTTACTGCTTCACTATGACTCTTTAAAGAGGTCTAGTAAGCCACACAACAGACAATTGTTGTTAAGGCACTGGTATCTTGAAATTATTTTCGTGCAGAAGAAATAGATTTCAAGTCCCCAAAAATCACCAGCGAAAAAAGTGATTTCCCCGAAAAATCCTTTGAAGATTTTCAAAAAATCTTTTTCCCCAATCCTTATTTGGGGACAAATCCCCAAAAACTGGTAGCACTAACTTACGACTTTAGCAAAATTGTGTGATATAATACTGAAATCGGTGACATACTAGCAGATTCAGCCGGCGACACTCGGTGAGTATTCTCGGTGTACTTATACTTGTCGGTATAGCAGCAGTTATCGGTTTACGAACGATTCTTAACGATTGGTCGGTGGTATTCGGAGTCGTCGGTAGGAATCTGTCTACGAATGATCGCCGGTCGTAATCGACTTACGAACGACCGGTGGCATTCGGAGTAGTCTGATGATGATTCCTTATAAGTAATCTACAATATTTACTTCTGCTAAACTAAGGAAACGGTCCATCGGAGTCGCTGTGGAAAAGAGGTAGCCGAAGCTACTGTGGAAAACAGTCAGCCAAAGCCACTGTTGGAAACAGTAGACCGAAGTCACTGTGGTAAACAGGTAGCCGAAGCTACTGTGAAAAACAGCCCGCCGACGCCGCTGTGCAAAACAGTCGACCGAGGTCGCTGTGAAAAACAGGTAGCCGAATCTACTGTGGAAAAAAGTCTGCTGAAGCCGCTGTGGTAAACAGGTAGCCGAAGCTGCAGTGAAAAACAATCGGCCGAAGCCGCTGTGCAAACCCGGTACCTGTAGATACTGTTGAAAACAAGTCGGCCGAGGCCGCTGTGTGAAAACAGTCAACCGAACTCACTGTAGTAAACAGATAGCCGAAGATACTGTAGAAAACTGTCACCTGAAGCCGCTGCGGAAAACAGTCAGCCGAAGCCGCTGAGTAAAACAGTCGACCGAAGTCGCTGTGACCGAAACAGTCAGACAAGCCGCTGTGCAAAGTGTCAAATGGCAAATTCGTTTCTACTTTGAATCGCCCCGATTGTATCCAAATTGCAAATACTTATACAAATAAAATAATGCAGCGAATGTTATTTATTGTTTGTATTTTCTTACATTTATTAGTATAAATTAGAGTTGTGCGCGTGAGTGAGTTTTCGCTCACGATCACGAAAAAAATATTTTTCACGCACAGCAAATTTTAAGACTCTCAAGGCCGTGTCAGATACAACTTTGTCGCTCTGCGTGACGTTTCTAACTTTGATAGAAAAGTGTAAAGCAAAAGGTGTATGACACAATGAAAACTTTGATAACACTCGCGCATTGCTCGTTTACCAAAAAAGTAGTTGATAATTTTGCTATTTATTTATTTTTTTGTTATAAAAATAAAAGTCAATTATGTTATTTTACGATTTATTATAAATAAATAAATGGCACATACATGTTTACCTCTTATTAAAACAGATTCAAACGCACGATATGTTTCGTTTGGCAATATAATAAAAGAAAATTATTCCAGCTGATTGTCAAAGCAAGCAAAAAGATGAGAGTTGCGGAACGTTTCGCTTCACGCTGCGTTAAAAGTGCTTTATGTAGCATGTTTCCTATAAGTATGTACATTTCATCTTAGATGTCAAAGCGAATCTGTAACGTACCGCGAAGCAAAAGTTTTATCTGACATGGCCTTCACGATCACGCACGCTCACGATCAAATTTGATTTTATCACGCGCGGTCACGCAGGACAAAAGCTTAAACTTTCACGATATTTTTTTTTTATATCCCACAAAAACACAAATCGAACATTAAAGTTTTAATAATTTTTTAGTGTTCATATGAAAACGAGTTTTTGAAATAATATCCGTGGGGATTCTCATTGTGAATGTACATTTAAGATTTTTCATTTTCTTTTTTTAACTTTACCAATTTAATTAATAGAGATATGAGAAGGTGTTATAGTTTTCGCCTCATTCACTCATTCAATCGATCCTAATATAAAATAAATATTTTTTTAAATTTTGTGGATTGAGCGTTACATTTGCTTTCACGGTTGTTCTGGGAATGACTTTTTGAAAGCAAATCAGAAATTTCTGAACGGATAATGCTCTCCATATCGTTTCTGCCCTTCCGTTGCTGTTAACTTTTTTTACCACCCTAAATTTTATAGATAATTATATTTAATAATTTTGTTAACGTAATGCTCAATATATGTATTTTCTTACGAATTTAATATTTTTTAGAACCCACTATATTTTGAATTTAAAACAGTTCAGATGTATAATCTTCGATAAGTTTTAACATAAACTCCTTAATTATACACTAAAAAATTTAAATTAAATTAAAAAACTACAATACATTATTATTGATTGATGAAACTTTTTGCAATTTAAACAATTTAACAAAGTTCGCAAAACGTTTAAATATTTGGAAGTGCAACCCTACGCTGTTATATTATTAATTAAACTGAATATTGAAGCATGCTAAAAACGAGTAACGCTCAATACACATAACTGCGAACTACAACAATTTCTTAAAAAAGTTATAATTCTATCGTTCTTTAGTTTTAGCGCATAATCGTCACTGTTACATTAAAAAAGCTTATGTACGTACCTTTACTTATATATTAAATAATATATTAAATCATGCTGGAGTCAGGGCTGCCAATTAATTTTGATGAAAAATCTGCACTTTTCGGAGAAAAAATCGGCATTTTCGGCACTTCAATTCGAAAAATCGGCATAAATAAAACTAAGCATTTTCCGTGATTTTTATTAATTTTTATTAATAAAAACTAAACTAAAACAGCAATCGCCAATAAAATGATGTTACAAGCTTAAATACATTCCATGGAATATAAATGATTTTCAGAATGAAAACATTTCCGAAATTATCATAGTCAAAACTTTTGATTTTATTAGTTTCCAATAATCTTTAGAATAAAGAATGCCTTCTAAAGCTTAGTTTTCTACGGAACATCGAAATTTATTTTAGTTACCCCCGTAGTGTAGCGATAAGTGTGCTAGACTACAGTTTAATAGCAAGATTGTAGGTGAATAGCTATTAACCGGGACGACGTAGGTTCAATTCTTGTCAAGTCTCTGGATGTTTCTGCAGAGAAGATAAAGCAAACCTTAGCCAATTTGTGTGGGAAAATATTTAGTGCAGATGAATGTGGCAGAAGCACAATTTGTTTCATTTCAGTCTATAAAATTCTGAAATTGCTAAGAGTATCAAAAATAGTGCTGATTTGTTTTTATTCATTTCCATATTTGAATTTATTAAACTTACGGATTTGAAGTTACGTTCAAAATCAAACAGTTTTCGTATGAGGGTGAGCATTTCTATATAAAAATTTACCAAATTATTATACCCTGTTTATCGATATGGAAGGAAATTGCTCTTTCTTAAAATTTAATTTTTAAAGAGAAGTAAGTAACACAATCAGGCAATTAATGCCTACCAGTTAATTAATTAATGTGTTACCTCTTTTGGGAAAGGGATAGAGTAGAGAGAACAGGTGATGAAGAGGGAGAGAGATAAAAAGCTTAATTCATTTACAACCCTACTATTGCTCGTTTTTTGTAGAGCAGTGTTGAAAGCCTCTCTGGTGTCAAGTAGAGGCATCACGTTGTTATTAAGCTGTGAAGCCATTTTATTATTATTTTACTTCGACGACGGTTCTGCTACAATGTTAGTATTAATCGCTGCCGGTACTGCCAAAGTGGTCAGTGCTATGCCTTCATTACTTTAACAATCCAACAACAACCAACTCACCAATGCACATGAGAAAAATGCATGATGTTGTTGGCTTGCCTGAAAGTAGTCTTGAACTCATGACCTCAGAGTTTGTAGCCAAACGCGCTAACTACTCATCCAACAGCACCCTCACTATTTAAAACAAATTAAAAAATTTTGTTTTAAATGAAATTGTAAGAAAGAAAAATTTTCCTTGATATCGATAAACTGGCAGTCAGTTATATTGTAGACAAAAATTGCTTTTTGCTTCCGATATCTATTGAGTGAATTTCATTATTATTTATTATTATTTTTTTTTTTTGATATACACATATCATTTTTTTATAAAATTATAAAATATTGTTATTGCCAAAACACATAAATTTGGTTTGAAATCGGTGTTAACGTGTTATATATTGGTTTGATTTAAATAGGCTTTTTTTTGTCTAAAATCGGCATTTGGTAATTTTTAATGGAAAAATCGGCAAAATGCCGAAAAATCGGCACTTTTGGCAGCCCTGGCTGGAGTAGACTTCATTTTAAAATGTATGCGTTTATTGCATGAACAGTATAGCCAGATGAGGGGATTTGTCCCCAAATTGAAGATTTGAACTTCTATTTGGGGACAGATTTTCGTGAGGAGGGATTTGGGGATTTTTCATTATAAGCACTTTTAATAAACATTAATTTTTTTTACAATTGCATTCCGATTACTTTAAAACAGTGTTTCCGTTAATGAGTTTCATTTGTTTCAAAGCATCGCGATGTAAATTGAACGTGTGTACGATGAGAACTGTGTTATCTCTTTCGGATCAAAAGAAGTTAAAGAAATTTGCTTACAATATGTTTTTCGGCGTATATCCGATGAACACAAATACAAATAAAACAAACAAGAATTAATATTTTGAATTAAAATTGAGAATAAACATAAATTTATTTCTATAAACTTTACTTTGTGGAAGGATTTCAATTTGCACGTAGTGCTGTTTATATATAAACACTAGCACAATTAGTGAAATTTAGCAGAACAATGCTTAAATACCGATAACGGTTTACTCGTTGAAACATATAAGCCAAACCATAAATAATTTTTACTTAAGCAATATGTATTTAGGTGTACTAGCAAAAGAATTGCTTAAGAGATTCGATGACAATTGTTTACATATCGATAGTCATATCGTCCCTACTATGTTCAACGATCGAATGTACAAAATTCGCGATTTAGATTCGTAACCGTGGTGCTCGAATTTATACGACACGCTTCGCTGCAAAATGTTGATTTCTCATAGAGGATTCAATTATATAGACATTCGCCCATGTGCTGAAAACCGCTTTTCGCAAAATAGATACGATTTCGACTCGAAGTCACTAAATTGGTGTGTTGGAAATTGCAATCATAAAAAATTTTGCGGTTTCAACTCGCAAGCAAAGAGTAAAGTGAACTCTAAGTGAATTTGTGCATATTACACAAATTTAGCATCAAATAGCGAAAATAAAAGCATTCCAGTAAAATTTAATCTGTTTTTATTTAATGTCACTTAAAAAATACAAAATTTTTATTAATTTTAATACAAAATACTAAATACTAAAAAGTATGCTGTTTTATTTCGACTATTGTGTCCGTTTTGTTTACTTTAAAAATGGCGATTTTATAATGCGCGTCATTATTCTAGACAACTACTTATCACATTTGTCAACCAATATTGTTGCCAGATGCATAAAACGTAAAATATCAAGAAAAAAAGTAAGGCCGAAACTAAAAATAGTTGAAAAATTCTGTGTTGGATACTTTGGTTTCAAAAAACAAAGAGCATATATAAGAACCTTTTTCGAAGATTATTTGGAAAAATAAACAGATCGCGCGAGCCTCAACACATGCAAAAGTGAGATTTGCGATTTTAAACTCGTAAGTGATTTAACAATCGCGCGTTTTTCAGCACATGGGTGGGTGAATCACCCATGTAGGGACGATATATTAACATCACGTAACTAATTTTGTACTATTTTTCAGGAAACGTAGAAAATGTTATAATGTAAATCGTTACAAAAACACTCCTGTTCAAAATTGATTTCAATACGATTGTTTTGAAAAGGTGTGATGAATTCCGACCTATTTTGACAATTAGTTTCGATCCAAACTCAAACTACTGAATTTTCAAAAGTGGACAAGAAGGTAAAATATAATCAATATAATAGAACTGCGAAAAGAAATTTAGCAAAAAATATTGAGCAAACTATTAAAAACAAATTTGAAAATGACTAACAAAACGACTATAGCAAACACAGGTATGTGATGGAAATCGATTTTGGAAACGATTTTGAAAGCGTTTCCGGAATCGATTTCATTCACATGCCTGATTCACCACCCATGTGCTGAGAAACGCGCGATTGTTAAATCACTTGCGAGTTTAAAATCGCAAATCTCACTTTTGCATGTGCTGAGGCTCGCGCGTTCTGTTTATTTTTCGAAATAATCTTCGAAAAAGGTTCTTATATATGCTCTTTGTTTTTTGGAACCAAATTATCCAACTCAGAATTTTTCAACTATTTTTAGTTTTGGCCTTACTTTTCTTCTTGATATTTTACGTTTTATGCATCTGGCAACAATACTGGTTGACGAATATGATAAGTAGTTGTCTAGAATAATGACGCGCATTATAAAATCGCCATTTTTAAAGTAAACAAAAGGAACACAATAGTCGAAATAAAACAGCATATTTTTAATTTAGTATTTTGTATTAAAATTAATGAAAATTTTGTATTTTTTAAGTGATTAAATAAAAACCGATTTAATTTTACTAGAATACTTTTACTTTTACTATTTGATGCTAAATTTTTGTAATATGCACAAGTTCACTTAGAGTTCACTTTACTCTTTACTTGCGAGTTGAAACAGCAAAATTTTTTGTGATTGCGATTTTCAACACACCAATATAGTGACTTCGAGTCGAAATCCTATTTATTTTGCGAAAAGCGGTTTTCAGCACATGGGCGCACATCTTTTATCGTTTTCAAATCGTTTTTGTGTCTAAATCGTTTTTCATCACATTCCTGATTATATACTAATTAATTTTTAGTTACTTGCTGTCTAACTAAGGGGATTGAGAAGCAAAGGGGTGCGAAAACAAGTAATTAGGCTTTGTAATACATACAGTTCTTTGAGATTATCATAGAGGTCTGAATTTTTAGAGTGATAAATATCAATATTAAGTGTTGATTCCTGCATCTAACTAATTTTTATTGTTTTAACACAATAAGACAATAATTTGTTACTGCTAACTCTGTGACTCTATGAAACTCAAGAAGAGATGCCGGAACGTCCGAAATTATTCGGTTGTAAATGCTCACAGAATGGAGTTTCTTGGAGGAGCGGAACAATTGGCCTTAGCGAAGCCTTAATATGCTTCAGTACACATATGGGCCGCACAAAAAAACAAAAAATATAATAAGCAAAATAGTTTTTCTATTTTCGAAAATCGCAAAACTGTAACGGTTTCTTTAAACTTTTTGACAGAAAAAAGGAAAGCATTTAATTTATTTTATTTCTCTGAAATTTTATTATTACTTTTAGAAAAAAATGGTCTTGCGAAAGTGCAAATGCAAAATATTGTAGCTTTTGACTGAAATCCAACAACAAAATACCCCGAAATTTCATAAAAATGCTACGATATTTTGCATTTGCACTTTCGCACGACCATTTGCATCAAACCCTGAACTCCGCTACAGACAATTTGCTTTCAATTAGAAGTGCAAAATGCATAATATGCATATTGCATATTATGTAAACATTAAAATTTTATATTTATTGAATGATATTCCTTATTATAAAAAATATTTTTTGGGGACACAATTGGGGATTTTTGGTTTTAAAATGGGGATTTTTGGGGACAACATTCTTCAAATGGGGACATGAGGCAAAACTTTTATGGCAACACTGTGTATGAAATACTTTCAATATTTTCAAAGCAATTAACCCATTATGAGTGAAATGGAATTTTAAGCATTTTTCGCCTGGCTTTTTACGTAAAAACACCGCTATCTTAAAGACTAGACAATATAGCGGTAGTCAATATTATATTTTATAGGGAACCTTCCAAGCTTTCATTTGGTGTATATTTGTAAGCTGTCATTTATTAAATATGAAAGTTATGTAACTTCTAATATTAGTTTATATACCAGATTTGCAAAATATTTCGTAAAAATTTGTATTACACAGAATCTTTAGTAAGTGACGCCGTGGTGCGAAATATCATAAAAGACAAAATCTTTGTGTCCGCTGTTTCAGTAAATAAGCGATATATCGTATTTCAAACGTTTTGACTTTTTGTGTGCTGGGTTGTCTTCAGCTTACAAACATATTTTTCCTGATGTCAGACATGTCGGCATAAAAGGTTTACTGCACAGAAAAAAATAGGCAAGAATTACGTTCAATAACACTATGCTATTGAGAAAAAAAATATGAATTGCAATAACATTTGTCATTAACTTAATACAATATTTCGTTGTATGTATTTCTTTCCCATGCCGCCCAGCGGTAAATAGAAGGAGTAAAGAGGCCTTCTATAAGACCTTATTTAGCAGTCTGTAGTACTTCCACTCCCATTACATACTCCTTTCTTTTTTACACGCGATGTCATTGCGGACCAACCCCTTCCTCGACCCATTACTGATAGAAGGCCTGCTGAGTAATGGGTCTGGTAAGGCCTCTTAAAAATGAAATGGAGGTACATATTTTAATCTGGGTATTTTTATAGTGGCTTTTATATTTTTAATTATCGTGATGTTTTATTTATTTCGAACTCCTTTTCATCCAAAGTAATTTTTTAACCACATGTATTTATTTGGCACGAACTGAACATGATGTAGTAGCTACAACATAAACGGCATAATAGCAGCCTGTATGATGCCTCTTGTACGTAAATTTCAGTGTTATATACAAATTATTTGCGAAAAAAGAATACGGGAATGTCTGTTAGTTCTAAAGAACATTTCTTATTAAACAAAACGAAAAATCTAAAAATAGAATATTCCTTCCAAGAAGCCAGTGTAGAGGCCTTCTAGAAGGCCTGCCTGAGAAGGCAGAAAAGAATTACTTTTGGATCTTAAATTCAGGTCTTGGAAGGCCTGTAAAAAGGCCTGTTTAGTGAATGCCTCGTAAGTTTTACCGCTGGGCTGTTATATCTTTTCTTTTCATACATAAGTACTTAAAACAAGTTTTATCTCATAAAATAATAATTGGGATATGGCTCAGCTGTAGAGAGAAAGCTTTACGTCCGCGTAGTCCGCGTTCGTGTCCCAGGCATGTCAACATTTTTGTTATTTATATTTTTCTTTCTTTTGAAATAATTTTGTTATCAATATAGCGGAATTCTTTATCACAGGAAATTTGAAAAAAAAATTATTGAATACCGGGATTTTTGTTATCAAAAACGAAACTTATTTTTTTCTGTGTGGGTATCTTTTGCTGTCGACACACGCACTTTCGATCCGAAGTAGGGCAGAAAGTCTGCACAAAATGCCGAATTCGTATTCGAAGACGGTCCATATGAGTGGTTAACAAGAAAACGAACCTCTTTGTCTGAGAAAATTCTAAAAACTTTGCCGAAACTCTCTACGAATTCTGACGAATCTTTTAAGGAATTTTCGACATGTCGCAGAAAACTCGGATCTAAAATTAGAAACTTATCAGAAATGTCGTATAAAATTCGCAAATTAAATCAAAATATTGTAGGAGTAAAGAGGAAATTTTTTCAGCAAGCTACGAAATGTAATTTCGTGAGTGCGTGAAAATTAAATTTTTAAAATCACGCACGATCACGCACGGTATTTAATTTGTAAATCACGCTCACGCACGATTGCGTGATTATTTTTTAATTTAATCACGATCACGCGTGAATCACGCCTGACACGAAAAATTTACGACATTTGCTCATCTCTAGTATAAATACATATTGGATTTCTTAATTTCTTTTAAATTGGGATTTTGTTTATAGTTGTAGGTTGTTCCATTAAAGTACTATATATAATTTCTTGTGTTTTAAAGATTAACAGCCTGTTTTTTCGAAAATGAATTTTTTGTTCGTTCGAAAAAATAAACGAATGAAAGTAGCTTTACGTTTTTGTAACATACAATTGGGGGATTCACAAGGTAGTCATAAAGTCATATGTTTTAAAATAATCATCCCTATCGTGAATATTTTTTCCCTCGAAATGTTTTCCCTTTCCCTTCTTTTGCGATCGTGAATAAAAAATCGAAAAATTCCCCTTATCATGAATGAAAATTTTCACGTGGATTTTTTCCTTTTACCCTGTTTTTGTTCACTTTATTTTAGCAGCCGAAATGGATAAATACATCATGTAATTGTTATTTTACCCTTCCAATTATCAAAGCTTATAAATATTTATTTTCAGGACAGATTCAGTAAATAGTGTTCATTTATCTTAATAATAACACATTTATCTTAAAACTACCTCCATTCAACACGTTCCCGGCATACATGAACTAAATTTCGCGATGGTGGAATAGCAAATGATTTTCCCGCGTCCGTAGAGAATTACTCACTCATCGCGTCCAAAATATATAAAAGCCAAGTTTTACTTACTCTTGAGAAATTTTAATTTAACACCAAAAGACTACATATTTCATTGAATTAGGCTGCCTATAATGGCTCGGGTACTCCAAGGCATTGGATGCATCTAGCAATCCTGGACGAACAATTTGATTTTGTTTAGATTCATGAAATAAAAATATAAATCCAATTCTTAGCACTGCATTTTTTTATTTTTTAACAAAAATTTCTTTGATTTTTAATTTATTTTATTAAGCTTCTTCCTTATTTACATTCACTAAGAACTGATAGCGGGAAAAAATGTTCAGGGAAATGAAAATTTCATGGGAACATAAATTTCGCTTGCTATTCGCGATAGGGGTGAATAACACGAAAAAATATGACAGCTGTGAGCAACCCCTCATAATATAGTGTGCTATGTACACAGCCGACAATTTACATGTACACAACACAAACAAAATAAACAGCAACATTTGTACCTATCAACAATGCAATTAAACAACAACCCACTTAACAAATTTTTTCTCATTTATTTAGTTTTCTCTTTTTTCCGCTCAGATTTGTACTGTGTAGTTATGACAAAACAATAAACACAGCACAAAAAGTCTTATTATATTAGGACTTTTTTATTTGAAGCACAACAACAATGTTTTTAAACTATCTTAAAATATTAGCACTTTATGACATTATGACATGATAAGACACCTTGTGTTTGAATCACCCAAATATTTCAGTATATATGAGAGAGAACGAAAGAGCTTTTAATTCTTTCATATATATTTGGTTATTATAAAATCAATTCATTCGTAATAAACGAATATAATTATTTAAAATAGTCGATAAGCAATATCCACTCGCTTGTCTAATTGCAACGGCAAAATAGCAACGCTAACAAAAACTTCGCACAAAATTAAAATTTGTATAAACAAAATAAAATATAAATAATAAATCAAAATTTTTGCAAAAAAAAAATCATAAAGAACTCGAATTTGCAGAAAAAATCCAGCAACTTATGCTAATGTTCAAAAAGGCAAACGCAAAAAAGATACTTTTTGCGCATTTATTGCATGTTTGTTTTTTATATGGATGGTATTATTTGAAGTAGGTAAAGTTTATGCATTAAATAAAACTAGAACATCCAACAAGTGATCACGCAATTAAATTAGGAAAGAATTTAAAAAATCGGTTGACAAATAACAGAGTTATACATTGGGAGGAGCAATTTTCCCTCTCCGATTTTCACAAAAAAAATTATTGGACCAAACTGCAGGCAAACCCTTTCAAACAAGAAAATAATTTTGAAAATTGGTTCACAAATGACAGTTATACATTGAGGGAGCAAATTTTGCCCTCTGATTTAAAAAAAAAAATTGTGGGACTAAACACTATTAAACAAAAAAAGAATTTCACAAATCGGTTCACAAATGACAGAGTTATACATGGGGTAGCAAATTTCTCCCTCCGATTTAAAATAAAATTTGGACCAAACTGCAGGGAAACCCTCTCAAACAGGAAAAGAATTTTGAAAATCGGTTCACAACTTACAGTGTTATACATTGGGGGGAGCAAACCTCCCCTCCGATTTTCCAAAACAAAATCATGGGACTAAACTGCACACAGAAAAAATTATGATAGCTTTTTTTTAAACAAACATGTTTTTGAAACTGATAAAATTATGAAATTCTTTGATTTATTTTTTATATTTCTCTAAAACATTTTTTGATTGAAACAATTTGTTTATTGAAAAAATCAGAATTTTTTTTCAAACAAATTATTAAAATTTTTTGCATTTGAATTTACAAATTTCTTTATAGGACCTAAATTGAACAAATTTACATTTGATTCAGGGAATTTGGTGTTTGAAGTGAAAAATTTGTTTATTATGTGCATTGTGCAGAGAAACTTTTTCAAACAAAAAAAGAATTTTGAAAATCAGTTCACAAATGACAGAGTTATGCATGAAGGGAGCGAATTTCCCCCTCCGATTTTCAAAAAAAAAAATTATAGTACTAAGCTGTAGGCAATCCCTTGAAAACAAAAAGAAATGACTGAGTTATGCATGCGGGAGCAAATTTCTCCCTCCGATTTTCAAAACAAAATTTGGCTGCAGGCAAACTTTTGCAAACAAGAAGAGAATTTTGAAAATCGGTTCACAACTGAAAGTGTTATACATTGGGGGAGCAAATACCCCCTTCCGATTTAAAAAAAATTTAAGGGACTTAACATTTTCAAACCAAGGAAGAATTTCAAAATTCAGTTGACAAATGACAGAGTTATACATTTTGGTGAAACGAATTTCCTTCTCCGATTTAAAAAAAATTATGGGAGCAAACTGCAGGCAAACCCTTTCAAACAAGAAAAAATTTTGAAAATCGGCTCACAAATGACAGTTATGCATGAGGGGAGAAAATTTTACCCTCCAATTTCCAAAAAAAAAATCATGGGACTAAACTGTAGGCAAACCCTTTCAAACAAAAAAATAATTTTGAAAAATATTTGAAAATCGATTTACAAATGGCAGATTTATACATTGAGGGGATCAAATGCTCCCTTTCGACTTAAAAAAATTTAAGGGACTAAACATTTTCAAACCAAGAAATAATTTTAAGATTCGGTTGACAAATGACAGAGTTATACATTTGGGGGAACGAGTTTCCTTCTCCGATTTAAAAAAAATATATATAGGAGCAAACTGAAGGCAACCCCTTTCAAATAAGAAAAACATTTTGAAAATCGGTTCACAAATGACAGAGCTATGCATGAGGTGAGCAAGTTTCCCCCTCCGATTTAACAAAAATATGGAATTCACTGCTGGAAACCCTTTGAAACAAAAAAAGAGAGTTTTCAAACCGGTTCACAAATGACAGAGTTATGCATGGAGGAGCAAAATTCTCTCTCAGATTTTCAAAAAAAAAATTGGACCAAACTGCAGGCAAACCCTTTCAAAAAAGAAAAGAATTTTGTAAATCGGTTCACATTGGGGGAGCAAATTTCCCCCTCTGATTTAAAAAAAAATTATGGGACTAAACCCTTTTAAACCAAAAAAGGATTTTAAAAATCGGTGGACAAGTGAGAGAGTTATACATTGTGGTGGCAAATTTTCCCCTCTGATTTTCTAAAAAATAAATTATGGGACTAAAGTGCTGGCAAACCCTTTCAAACAAAAAAATTATTTTGAAAATCGGTTAACAAATAACAGAGTTATGCATGGGGGGGAGGGAGCGAATTTCTCCCTCCGATTTTCGTGTAAAAAATATGGGACAAAACTGTAGCCAAACCACTTCAAACAAAAAAATTATTTTAGAAAGCGGTTTACAAATGACAGAGTTATGCGTGGGGGAGGTTTTACACATTTTATTCCCTCTTGGTAAAAAATCCGAAAAACAAATCTGCCTATATTAATTGTCTATCGGTTTAGCCGCTTAGGCGTGATGCCGTATCGAAAATCTGCAAACCAATAAATAAACAAACACCTAATTTTTATATAATACTTACATACTTATATGGAAAAACAAAAGTTTTAGTGAAAAAAAGTGTAAAAGACTTAGAGATTTAATACGTGGCGTATTATATCTTGAAGTTTTCGGGAAAAATAAAAAATAATAACCGTTCTGAGACACAACCTGTTCAATGTATCAAGTACTATTTAAATACAGAATACGCTTTGAATTGCCAATAGATAATAATAAAAAAATTACGTAACAGAATTTCGATTGGTAGTATTATATTGTTATTCCTTACTTTTTTATTCTCGATGCAAAAATATATTATTTCCTTCATTAACATTTTATACCATTGTAAATGCGTTATGCGAATTTCTTGCTCTTTTGGCTATTCTTCCGCATTGCGAAAAAAGTGGAAAGGAAAATGCTCCTTTTTTGCGCTTGCTCCTTTTATGTGCAGCGCAAAATAAATGCATGGAGCAAGCACAATAATAAATTGGCTCCGCTCTTTGCGTACAGAGCTGCGCTGCGTTTTTTCGTAATCTGATTAGAACAGCTCCTATTACGTAATAACTGGCATCTGGTACCAGTTTAATCTTCTTAGTGAAGTCGGGATATTTGAGTATGGGTGGGTTGATTAATTGTCTTTTTAACATTTGAAATGTTTCAATATATGTACATATTGAGTAGTGCTGTCATTCGAATATGCGAAAAATTTTTTTAAACTACTTTTTATTCTGCCTGTTCTGCAAATCGAGTCGATTTAGAAACGCTCGATCTGGAAAAATTAAGTCCACTAATAGCAAAATTTTTTCAGACTTTTTTATAGTTTTCTATTCTTTAGGGGTTAAAATATTATATCTGAAATTAATTTACTGCATATGATTTTAAATACACCAATGGGGCCATTATATATTTTTGGAAAACGAGAAATTTACTCGGATTCGGTTTATAGAACAGTGCCGTATATCTTTAGAAATCATAATTTGATTTTAAATGAAGTTTATTTGCTGG
Organism: Panzeria rudis; assembly: GCA_956483635.1. Classification (NCBI taxonomy): domain Eukaryota; kingdom Metazoa; phylum Arthropoda; class Insecta; order Diptera; family Tachinidae; genus Panzeria; species Panzeria rudis. Next base: position 66,462,183 of record OY101451.1, read on the forward strand.
AGTTTAAGCATTGTCTACATGCATTTCATTGGTGCTTTGCCAAATCGTCAATATAGACAACAAATAAATTTCATTAAAAATCTACTTTTTATAAAAATTGGTGTACATTTACGATTGTAAAATAGCATTTTACATGAATTTAGGGAAGATTTTTCAAAAGGGCTTATTTAAACTTCCAACTTGAACAAACCTAACTAAGAACTCCATCGCATTTGTCATGCTAACTATATCCTCTAGACCAAAATTCATGGCAAAGAAGGATAAAAAGCAAACTTTAATACAAAAGCAATCATTTCCAGCTAACTGTTAGAGTTTGATACAAATAAATTAAGTAAAGTGCGATTTTGGCTCGCACACGAAGGGCTCCGTACGAATACACATATGTATATCCCTTTTCGTTTTTGCTCCTTTTTTGATTTTGGCAGTTTTTTCGTTGTGCTTTTTTGTTTAATTTTTTTTTAAAGTATTTTTCGTTGTTTTTGCAATTTTTCGGTTTTGGCGCTTTTTCAATTTTCGTGATTTTTTCTTTATTTCTGGCTATTTTTCGTTTTTTTAGTTTTTTTTTTTGTTTTTTCCGATTTTTTTTAGTTTTCGAAATTTGTTGGTTTTGGCGTTTTTTAACGTTTTTAAAATTTTTTGACAATATTTTTAGTTTTGGCGCTTTTTCGGTTTTGGAGATTTTTTCGGCTTGTGGCAGGGTTGGCTGCCCACTGGGTAACCCAAAAAAACCCACCCGGGTTTTATGGGTATTTTGTTTTAAAAAAACCCAAGCGGGTTTTTTACGTTATATCCATTCAAACAAAGATGAAGATAGTTTTGAAGTTTCATTTACAGAAAAATAAAATAAAATCATTATAAAATTCATATAAACGAATAACCCAAGTACATACACATGTATTTATATGCCTATTTGTTTGTATGTACATTTAACCCTAGTGGGTTTTTCAGTACTTTTAATTTAAATAAAGATAGTATATTATATCAAAAAAAATTTAAGACAATAATAAAAAAATTCATAAAAAATAGTATTCCAAACACGTACATAAAAAGTTATTTTAAATCAGTTACCAATCTGGTGGCTTAGATTTTAAATGCTTTTAACTGTCCTTTTCATAACGTACTATTAAAAGTTATCGCGGACTTTAACAGCAAGTTTTCTATGCCGAACTTGCCATTAAAGTCCACGTTAACTTTTAATCGCACATTGTAAAAAGGGGCGTAAGAGAGCTAATGCTTTTTCCAATCTAAGGCAATCAAAGGTTACTCCATATTAAACCATAAGAGGAGGACATTCTATCTATTGATGGTGGCAATTCATTACTGAAGTGAAATAATCGCAAAAGTTTGCAGTTAAACATTATTAATTTTTGTCTTTTAATATCTTCAACTATTGTTTTTTTTTGTGGAAAGTGCTCTGCATCTTTAATTTTAGATGCCAAAAAAAAGGGTGCTAAAAATGGGGTGCTTTTGATTTACGCATTCTTCTGCTATCTCTTCGCTCTCTTTAGTAATTACTTTGCCCATATATTTGGAAGGCACGCTTTTTAACTAAATTCTGTTTTGACAGTAGTACATATAGCATTGTTCAACAAATTACAGTCTAGGCACCCTAAATAACCCAAAAAACTCATTTGTACCTTAAAAATTTTAGTTTTTTACCGGTTAGGCTTGTATTTTTATTGAATTTTTTACTTTCTTTGTTATTGTTCCACTTCTTATGTTGTTGATTTTAGTATTTACTATTTTTTTATTGTTTGTTGTTGTTTTGCCAAATATTGTTAGTGAAAAATGTGGAGTCGCGGTAAGTTATGCTGAAAAAAGTGAATAAAATATGTAATTGTTTCCTATATTTAAAAAAAAGTGCGGAAAAAGTTACTTATTTTTGCACAAGATGTTGATGAAACACAATTTAACATAACAGAGAATTATGCAATTGAATATACTATTTAAAAAAAATTTTAGCATAAACAAATAGTGAAAACCCAAAATTTTTAAGGTAACAAGTGGTCTGTGTGAGCTATTAGGGTGGCTAGTCAAGTTCAATTGTATTGATATGTTCACAAAACTTGTTCAGCTCTACCGTAACTACAAGTTTGCCGAATATTGTTAGTAAAAAATTACAAGTACCAGCAAGTTATTCTGAAAAAAGTGAAAACGAATTTTTTTCTTAATTTTTCCAACAAAAAGTGCACGTAAAAATTTTTGGCATTAAATGTTAAGCGGACTTTTAGCTACATTATTGTCATACACAGTTAAGCGGTATCATTAAGTTTGAATTAGCTGTTGGCCAAATGCTGATGACACCGTTGTTTGAGGTCCTACTGATTTTCAGAAATTTTGGAGGTCCATGAAAAAAATTGGTCACCAAATTCGCAAATTTAGTACAGGGTTTTACTACCCTGTGGTAGTAAAATCGAAACTGTACTCTCAAGTGCTTGTGTTTTCCAAAAGTCTTCATTTGTCGCATAGTTGTATTAATGATTTTCTTGATAAATCTATACCGAAAAGGGCTAATTTGACAACATTGCTTAGATCATAAAAAAACCAATTAAACCCAATAAAACCAAAAAAGCCCAATAAAACCCATGATAAAACCCGCCGGGCTGGGTTTTATTTTAAAAACCCGGGTTTTTTCCAACCCTGGTTTGTGGTGATTTGCTTAGTTTTTGCGATTTTTTGGTTGGTTATGACTAGAGCTTTTTTCCGGGATTTCCCGTCCCGGGAAATCCCGGCAAAATCGCTTAATTTCGTTTCCCGCTTTCCCGGGAATTCCCGGTATTAAAAATCTCTTATATACATAAAAAAAGTATTGATTTTGGCACCCAAAAATCCTTTTTTTTTTGTGAAATTGTTATCGTTTACCATGAAATAATCACCCGGATTATGTATGTCGATGTCGAATTTGTGACTACGTAAAATTGTCATAGAATACAGAAAACAATTCAAACTTTCCTTTATTCAATTGCAATTTGTCATAGTCGCAAATTCGACTTCGACATACATAATCTGGAGGATTCAAGGGAAAGAATCCAACGAAGGATCAAAGACTACAGTAGCTTAGATTTAACTGCCTGTTTTAAGTGCACTTTTGACTTATTTGCACAAAATCATTAATTTGTATCACTATTCTTTAAGATCCCATACAATTTCGTTTGTTAAGTGCACTTTCTATACCTGCACTTTTAGAATAAATGACTTAAATTTTTTATTTTAATTAAAAGCAACTAGATACTCAGAAAATCTTTATGCACGTTTTTTATGCATTTAATGACGAAGAAAATTGGGAAATAGATATTAACTTCGGCACATAGCCGAAACCGGTCTGTTTACAAACCAAATTTGACGTGGGATGACGGAAAATCGTTCCAAATTCAAAAAAAAAACCCTGTCGGAAGAAAAGCAACACTCAAATAGATATTACTTCAGATAACGTTGATGAAAGAGAAGACTTTCGAGGAAACTTTCAACGCTGCCATTAACACAGCAGCTGAAATTACTTGAAGACAGGGGAAAAGGACGAAAAATATTGATAATTTACACAGCGTCCTCTTCTATTCGAGCAACTTCTGTAGAGTGCGAAATCTTTTTCTCAACAACTGAAAATTGTATTACTTGAAAAACCGATTGTGAGATGACACAATTAATACATTAGCGGGGTTCAGTATTAGATGCGAATGGTCTTGCAAATGTAAAATATTTTAGCTTTTTTATGAAGTCCAACAAAATACACTAAATTTAATAAAAAAAAGTATGATATTTTGCATTTTCACTCTCGCAAGACCATATTTGCATCAAACACTGAAATCCGTTATTGACTGTTTTAAAAAGCCAATTGCAACAAAGAATATGAAAGTACAAATTTTCTAAGGGCAGATAATTTTCATTGTATAGCAAGAAGTAAAGGTCTGAATTTAATATTCTAAGACTGCATTTATCCCATACAACTTTTTAATCGGTCTTTTCATCACTTCTGGCTTCTGACAAACACATGTTAAAATCATAGATGAATGATCATACATAAAACTACTTTGATTTCAGTTCATGAGTGATTTTACTAATGATTTGTATGTCTCATTTTTGCTCGGTATAAAAATAGTTTTTAAATACGAAGTTTCCTAAAAATTGCGATAAAAATATTGTTCATTTTCTTATAATTTACTTTGAATCTTTTTGTCTCATATCCTTAGAAACTGTTTTGTTTATAATGAATGGAATGATCCAATGATTTATTTTGCTAATAGGGTAAAAACGAAAACTTTCGACACGGTCTAGATTTTTATCTTCTCCGACTTTAATAAAATTCGCCATAAATATTCAACCCTTGTGTAACATGGCGAAAAATTATTTCGATACCTCTTATGGTTTCTATTTTATAGCCCTCTAAACTTAGGCATCTCGGCCATTTTTGAGAAAAGTTTGTCATATTGAAGATTGAATAACTCTAGAACGTGTCATCAGATATAAATAAATTTGATGTCCTTCGAAAGCTTTCAGTCTCCTCTTAACGAGTATTGATTAAGAAGGGCATACCTTCCTGCACACATAGTAGAAGATATGTCTCGATTTTCATTTAAATCGGAGAGGTGATAAATCCAAATCCTTCTTTTCGTGTCGAAAATTTTCGTTTTTACCCCATATAAAAATCAATAGATTCCGGAAATTAAGGTTTTTGGTATCCCGGGAATTTCTTTTTTATTTCCCTCTCTCCCGTGAAATAAAAAAAGTCCGGGAATAAAATCGCTAGTTATGACATTTTTTTCGATCCGGCAATTTTTTTGTTTTTTGCCGATTTTTTTTTAGTTTTGGCGTTTTTTTGGTTTTGTTTTTTTTTTTGTTTCAACGTTTTTCGTTTTTTGACGATATTTTTAGTTTTTGCCATTTTTTAGTTCTAGCGCTTTTTTCAGTTTGGCCCTTTTTGCGGTTTTTGGGATTTTTTGCGGTTTTTGTGATTTTTTTTAGTTTTAGCGATTTTTTTTTGTTTTAACCCTTTTTTCGTTTTGGCAATTTTTTTTTTTGGTTTTGGCGATTTTTTAGTTTTGGCGCTGTTTTTTTGTTTTTGTTTTGGTGATTCTTTTTTTGATTTTTGACGAGTTTTTCGTTTTTGATAATATATTTAGTTATATCGATTTTTTTATGTTAGTGTTTTTTTTCGTTTTGACGACTTTTTCGGTTTTTGGCGTTTTTTTTTAGTTTTTTTCGTTTTGACATTTTTTAATTTTGGATATTTTTAGTTTTAGCGTTTTTCAAAATTTCAAGATTTTACCTCTTACGGTTTTTAAGATACAGCAAATTTTCTAAATTACATAGTGAGAATTACATTAGCTGATAGAATACCCTTTAGTTTTTATTGGTTTAATTATCGGTGTTAATAGGTGTAGTCAATTCTACAGACTACACCAATTAACACAAGCTTTGAAAATTTAAAGTGTCTATATATAAGTGTCTGCATATTACATTAGTATTTCAACATTTTTCATATATTTGTTGTTGCAGCGGTCAAAATTTTACATATTCTGTGAAAATTTCAGGTCCGTAGCTCTTACGGTTCCCGAAAAAACAATACATTAGTATTTCAACATTTTTCGTTGCTCGCTTTAGAGCACCCTTTAATTTTTAACTGTCATTTTTTCTGTCAGTTTCTGTTTCGAAATTGCAAAAAAGTTTCCGCACCAAACTCAATTACTTTTTTATAACAATTTGCTCGAAAATATCGAATTTTTATGCACGTTCTTCTTCATATAACTAGCTATTGGTACAAGTGCTAACTGCCTTAATGATTCAAACCACATTGATTTTAATTTTGTAACGTGCTTTTTTCCAAAAACTATTTTTTTGAGCTAAGAGAAATATCGCATGCAATCGAAATTATGGAAAAGATTTTCTCATTGTGTAAATCATTGCCAGGGCTCGGACTTTCATGCAACTAAAAATCGATTTTAAGTGCACCTTAATGCAACTAAAAATGAAAAATTGTTAGAGAAAAGAAACATAAAACAAACATAGTTGGGTCTATTATTTAATGCAACCGAACTTTAGTTGCGTTGACAGTCGGCAACTAAAAATTACTAGTTGCCAGAAAGGGAGTAAATACAAACTGAAATGGACAGCTCTCAGCTGCCAGTTGCCGTCGGTAGCATAATTCTTATCAAAAAGTGAGAAATATGCATTAAAAGATATTTTATAACTCCAAAAATATGCATTTATTGCCAAATATGCATAAATATGCACTTACCACCAAAATATGCAAAAATATGCAACTACAAATCGATGCCAAACTACTTAAAATTTAATGACTCGCATAGATAATTAGTTAATACCTCTTTATATATCACCGCAAAAAACATACATTTGCATGAAAGTCCGAGCCCTGATCATTACATATCACCATATGATTTCAAAAAAGCCCTTAATACCACGTTCAGATTTACAGTGTTAATCATCTCAATCGCGATTAAGTGCTAATCACCAGCGTTGGCAACTCAATGCTTTTTTTCGCACCGTTTTTAGTGCGTTTTCAACTTTTCGACGCGAAAAATGTTGGAGTTAGTGCTCGGTGCTTTTTTAGTCTAATTTTTGTGCTTTTATTTTTTGACGGTGGCACTGAAGCCAAAATTGAAAAATTAATTTCTTTATCTAAAAAATGTTTTTCAAGTGTTAGCTAATGCAACTATTTCCTGAACACGTTTTTTGCAGTCTTGCAGAAGAATGAAAAAATTGATTCGAGCAATCAGTGGTGCTTCATCTTTTTTTTGTCGAACCAAATTAAAACTAATTGTCGAACCCCATTAAAACTAATTTTGTACATATTTCGCTTGCTTGGCACTTCAGATTTCAACAACTCCGTTTTCACGAAATTTGACTTACATAAACATATTCATATACATATTACTGTTACGTGCGCATCACGTGGTGTAAGAACTAGCCCGATACTTTTTATGGTTTCTTTTTATAGCCGTCTAAACTTGACCATCTCGGCCACTTTTTGATAAATGTTCGTCATATTCAAGATTGAATAACTTTAGAGCGCGTCATCTGATATTAATAAATTTCGTCTCATTCGAAATGTTTCAGTCTCTTCCTAATAAGAATTGATTAAGAATGACATAGCTTCCGGTTCGAAAGTCCTCTAAAATGCCAAAGTATCCTGAAAAAGGTATTTGTAATTTTCTTTATTTTCTTAACCGGCATCAAAAAGGAAGGAGGCTATGAAGTCGTGTGTATTTTTTTATGTTTGTATTGGCATAACTCTGTCATTTGTGAACCGATTTTCAAAGTTCTTGTTTGAAAGAAGGGTTTGCTTGCTGTTTGGTTCCACAATTTTTTTTCGGAAATCGGTTAAGAAATTCGCGCCACCCAATTAAAACTCTGCCATTTGCAAACCGTTTTTTTAAGGGTTTGTCTGCAGTTTTGTTGCATAATTTTTTCCAAAAAATTGGTGGAAAAATTTGCTCCACCTCTTTTTTCGAAAATCTGTAGGGCATTCTCCCCTCCCCCGGAAATATTGATTGATGACCCAATTTAATAATGTTTTTTCTTTGTCTACGTGCTTCACATTTATCTCTAAATAAAAATATAGTTTAATTGAAAAATTAAATTAAAACCGAACTTAAGCCAAAATAATTAATATTTCTTTGATTTTTTTTTGTTTCAAATGAATTGCCCATAGAAGTGAAAATCGGGCGGACAAAGTGGTTGCTCGATATATTAATTAAAACATAACTCCGACATTTCTTGGCTCATAAGATCTATGCATTGAAGTCGGGGCTTTGTTTTTTACATATGTATGTAATTGTATTTATTACAAAGTTAACTACAACTGACAGATCTTTATTGTACAAAGTCTTTAAGTAGGAATAAAAACTGACTCAAAAGTTACAGTTTTTTCTTTATGATAATCCGCTCATTTCTATGAAAAACCTGTAGCAATAACTATGATGATCATATATAAAGAATTAATATTGGATATAATATATTAAGCTCTAAAAAATAGAAAACTACAAAAAAAGTCAGAAAAATTTTTGCTTTTAGTAGCTTTAATTTTTCTCAAACGATTCGTTTTAAATCGGCTCGATTTACAGAGCAGGCATGTATATAACAACTTTTTTAGATAAATCTAAAAAAATTAAAACTCAGTGCTCTTTTTCAAGAACTATGCGTTTTTTACTTGCGTCAGTGCTTTTTAAAATCTAAAAGTTGACAACGCTGCTAATCACCACAAAAACGAGAGATTTTTCCATACACATAATCACTTCAAATTGATATGATTAAAATTTAATCAACTGATTAAACACATAAAATTGCCTGAATATACCTTATACAGATAGTGTGGCAACGGCAAAATGAAAAATATTGACATTGTGAATAATATTATGAAAAAACAATAAAAATTAAAAAAAATATTTTAATTAAAACATTAACAAAATAAAAAATAAAATATTCTTTTCCATTTTTAATAATAGTAAGAATTATAAATTTGCCTATTTTCTTGTTATTTTCAAGAAGTGTGCTGTGGAAGTGTTAAATTAAACATTTCAAGTGTACTGTGAACGAATTTGATTAAATTTTTAATTCTTTTGCTTAATCGCGATTAAAAACTCAGGTCTGAACATAGTATAAGTTACAAAAAACTCAAAACCGAGTTTTTGATTCATTATGATGCACCGTATCAAAATAATTGTTATTACGACTATTTTGCTAAGCTTTACTTCCCTATTCGTCCATGTAAAATTATTATTATAAGTATTCATGACCTATTCATGGGCTAATTTTCCATATTAAAGAATTCTCTTGCTTCTTGCTTATTTCAATGTAACTTAGGGCTTTTATGAATTCATATGACGGTATGTACTTTAAAAATAAAATTTGTTTCACATAAAAATCGAAAACATCTATTTTTAAGCGACTTCAAAAAAAAGGAGAAAGGTTGTCAATTCGTCATGTATTTTAAGGATGTTCTCTCAAAACTCCCCCATTTATAAACCGATTTCGGATTTTTTTTTTCTTTATTTAAAAGGATGTACTTCCAGATTCGTCCCGTTGAAAAGTGTGTGGGGTCAGGCCCTACGAAGTAAATACACATTAGGGTAATAACTTTTTACAATTTTTGCAAATATCAGATTCTTCATCGCATAGCCGTCTAGACCATGAAAAAATATTAAGAAATGATGTATTACTTTTTCGCGATCGTTAAAAAAGTTTCCGCACCAAACGCGATGAAGTTTTGAATTTCAATTTGCTTACATTTTGATGGGGGAAAAATAGGTAACAAGAAATACAGGTAGTTGTTATTAAAAATGAACACAAAGAAGTTATATTAGCTGTACTTGTACTCGACAATGGACGACCGTTAACGATTTTCAACGGTTAAATAAGTTCAATTTGTGCGAATCTATAAAAATGATAGTATGTGACATAACAAGTGTTAATACTGGCAAATTAAACGGTGTTTTGCTCTATTTAAAAAAAGCATTTCCAATCAATGTTATTGCCACACCACAATACATTGGTTGCCAGCATCATGTCTTGGATTTATTACTACGACATGTAATGGACGAACTACAAGGTGCCGCAACATTGGATATGATTTTATTCCGGAATTAGTAAGCAATTACGAAAATTTAAAAACAAACTATACACAGAAAAAAATAAGTTTCGTTTTTGATAACAAAAATCCCGGTATTCAATAATGTTTTTTTCAAATTTCCTGTGATAAAGAATTCCCCTATATTGATAACAAAATTATTTCAAAATAAATATATATATATATATATATATATATATATATATATATATATATATATATATATATATATATATATATATATATATATATATATATATATATATATATATATATATATATATATATATATATATATATATATATATATAAATTAAAAAAATGTTGACATGGCTGGAATACGAACCCGGGCTTTCCGGACGTAAAGCATACACTCTCTAGCTGAGCCATATCCCATTTATTTTTTTATGGGATACAACTTGTTTTAAGTACTTATGTATAAAAAGAAAAGAAATAACCGGCATGGAAAAGAAATACTTACAACGAAATATTTTATTATGTTAAAGATAAATGTTATTGAAATTCATATTTTTTTTTAATAACATGGTCTTATTGAATATAATTCTTGTCTATTTTTTTCTGTGTAGGGAAAATGATACACTTATAAAACGTGTTAACGTAAAATGGAGAGACGACATGCAATTTTTATATGAACTTTGCCAAGTTTTAAGTACTACAAAGAAAATAGAAATTTTCCATATATCAACTTTAAATCTTTACCACCAATACACAACGCTAGATGGAACTCAAGAGCCATTCTCGCATTTCATCCGGATATTGAAATAAACGAATAGCTTTTTATTGTTTTCGTGCAAGTTAAGATTTTTGAACAATCTTTATTATATTTCTCAACTTATTTAATACAATTTTTCTATGAAGTAAAAACAAAAAAAGAGAAATGATTACAAGAGATTCACACGACTCTTTTAATCATGTATGAAAAATGTACTCGAATAACGAGCCTATTTTCATTTGTGTTGATTGTTTCTACATCACTAACATTTCTTTTTGCTTTTATGTGTTTTAATGGTGTTTTTTTTTGCTAATTTTGTTGCGAATTTTGTTTAACTTAAATAATTAAGTGACATATTCTATCAAATTTAAAAAAAAACATACTTAAACCAAAGACAATAGATTATCTATAGTCTTTGCTTAAACGCTTATAGCCAAGACTTCAAGCTTTAATTCAAAGCATATCATGTATTCCTGTGTGCTAAATTTGCAAAGATATTTAAAGTTAAAATTGATATATTGACGATATGAATTTATTGAAGGTTTATAGAAGGTGCATACCATCTTTAAACCTATTTTAAAATTTTCATGTTATATACATTTTTTAATGCAATTTTATGAAATTTTGCTTAAAAGTGTTTTATTGCCCTGTTTTAAATATTTATGAATATGGCTGTAAATGTACCATATATAATGTGTATGGAAATAAAAAAATAATTTTTTTTTGAGGAGCTTTAGAAATTGCATTTGGTGCGGAAACTTTTTTGGTCAAAATGGCCAAAAAAACTATTTTTATTATCAATACTAAATTGCCATCGCGTGGTGGGATGAAGAAATTTTGTCCAAAAAGAGTTAAACCCTAATAGACTTACCTTTTCATCTACTTCTATTCAACCGATTCTTATGAAACTTTGCACACACATTAAACTTCTGTTCGAATACTACATCATGATTAAAAAAGTGGGCAGTGGCACGGCCATGCAAAGTAAATATTCTTTATCAACAAGTTCTACTAAACTGATTCGTATGAAAATTTGCATACACATTTGGTTGTTGTTACAATACAATACTATGGTTAGAAAAGTGGACAGTGCCACGCCCATGAAATGTAAATATTCATTTAAACTGCTTCTAGGTAACCGGTTCGTATGAAACTTCGCACACAATTTGTTCTCGTGAAAGTACATCAATATGATAAAAATTATGGGCAGTGCCTATTTTTTAGTCAGTTTTTTTTGCAATAATTATAATATAAAAACATAGGAAAAAAATATCTGATTTTTTTATAAATCGCGTTTGGTGCGGAACATTTTTGAACCCCAATCACTTAAAAATGCGGTATTCATTACTTGTACAATACTTGCCACCACGTAGTGGTATGCCAAATGTTTCGTACACATTAGCTATATGCGTCACACGCCTCGGATAACCTTATGAGCTAGGTGTGATACGCACAGACGTAGGTAAGTATCCACATTAAATACAATTAAGTTCTCATTACTGAAATTTGGATTAACATGGAAATAAGCCCTTTTGAAAAATCACTCCTCAACTCCTTTTTTATGTTGTTAACAATAGGTGTGTTAAGTAAGCAAACCTAGCCGTAATATAAATATTTGTGTAATGCTTCCTACACATTGGACTTTTCTTTTCTTGTAATTTTTTGGCGTCATATTTCAAATTAACAACTCAATGCGACAAAATGACAACATGCTGTCATTTTGTGTTTGCGACTGAAATACTGTCGCATTATTGTGACAACCGTACACATTAGACGCGAAAACAATTTGCCACACACCGAAAAACATCGGAAGTGGCAAACGTTGCCGCTAGTACACACTATCATCTTTGCTTGCGATGTCATAAAATGGCATAGTGTGTACCTAGCATAAGTGATTGTTGACATTAAAGATTTCGTTTTAAATTACAACATGAGCTTGGTTTGGAAGAATTTTGAGGAAAACATCAGAAAAACCAAATTGCAAAAAGTGTTGTAAGGCTTACAAATCTCACGGATCAACAACTTCTCCACTCTTTACAAATATAACTTGATGGTTACAATGAAGATCCAAACAAGAATAATATGGGCCCAATGACAAAATAAGTAAAGATAAGTTATCTGAATTCAATCGAAGAAGTAATATGTAGGAAGGATTTTGGCTGAAGATGGAATGTCTGTTATATGTTAATAATTGACAACAGTAATATTGAGGGTCGTTCTTATTGACTTTTGTATTTTTCATGAGATATTTATTTGGTCATACTATATGCAATTTTTGCATAGTCCGTAATAAATTTTCTGTGACTCCAAGAAAGGATTATATTTGCTTTTGAAACCCAAGAAGCTTAAGCTTCTGGATACTTTCTACTTTTAAAGGGTTTGGCTTAATACCGTCCTTTGTCAGTATATGTCCTAAATACACAGTTTCCTAGGCAAAGAGTTTGCATTTGTCCACCTGAATCTTAAGTTTTGTTGGGTTTTGTATAAGTTTCAAAGCCTACTATGCTTGATTTCAAAATCATTTATTTGTAAATTCTCAAATGGTTTTTGAAAGAGGTAAGAGGTTTGTAACTGTTCAATAGTGTGGTTGAAGTCTACTGACGATTTTGTAAAGCACCAATGAAATGCATATAGCCACTGCTTAACTACGAATAAATAAATTTCATTTAAAATAGAATTATGACAATATGTAAAATAATAAATTTCGTAACGGATTAATAAAGCAACTTAAGATTATATTCATAAAATTATTCCAAATTTCGGTTGTAGTAGAAAGCTAAAAGATATGTAAAAAAATTCAAAAATATTTTTGACAATTAAGTTATCAATTTTGTCGAGCTGTATGGTAATATCCAGAGTTATTTAATTAGTTTGGCTAAAGTTAGTTTTTCAGTTTAATCTTTCGATCAAACTATTTTTTTCATTTTAGAAAGAAATTCTAAAGCATCTAATAATTAAACATTCAAAGAAAACTTTGGCTGTACGGAATGTTGAACTGATATCAGATGTTTCGAGACCACCACGTCTTCTTATCAGAGTTCGTTTTCCGCCTAGACGACAACGGCAGCGACGGCAGCAACAACCAACGAGCGAAAATCCTATTTACATTCTCAACCAATTAACAGATATGGTGCCATCTCGTGAACAGCTACTCAATTATTATCGGCTTTGAAAGGTTCGGCACTTAACTAAGTCTTTCTTTGTCATATTCAATTTTGTTAAGATTTTTGATTTCGGTCTTACCAGCGTGAAATATCATCGATATTTTCAAATGCTGTAATTTTTTTGAATGTTTATTTCGCCTAACTTTTTGAGCAGTGTACATTCATGTTTTAGCTAAGTGCCTTTACTCTATGCCTCCACCTAACTTGAAATTCTGTTGTAACTTGAAGTTATGACTGCGTTGTTAAAACAATTGCACTAACAACTATGTTATAATCTGAAAAAAGCATTAACTTGAGTGGTCTACACTTAACATTAATTTGAAGTTAATGTTAAGTTATGTCAGGTGTAGACTGCAAATTAGAGTTTTAACAATTATATTATGAATTTAGTCGAACTGTATGGTTTTATTCAAAGTAATTTAATTAGCTTGGCTTAAGTTCGTTTTTCAATTTAATCATTCGATCAAATTATTTTTATTTTAGAAAGAAATTCTAAAGCATGTAATAATTGGACATTCAAAGAAACATTTGGCTGTACGGAAGGTTGAACTGACATCAGATGTTTCGAGATAACCACGTCTTCTCATCAGAGTTTCTTTTCCACACTGCCAGCGACGGCAGCAACAACCAACGAGCGAAAATTATATTTACATTTTTAACCAAGGTAGATCAACACCAGATAGTCGCAAGAGAATTCGCCGTGGAGAATTTACATTTGGGCTGTCAAAAAAGCTGATACATTAACACTGCTGACAGGCCAAATGTGTAAACATTTACGTCAACAGCTGGGCTCTTGCGGCCACCTAGTATGAATTCGCCTTGATTTTTAACCAATTAACAGATGAGTCGCCATCTCGTGACCATTTACTCAACTATTATCGGTTTTGAAAGGCTCGGAACTTCCCTAAGTCTTTCCTTATCATATTCAACTTTTTTTAAGCTTTTTGATTTCTGTCTTACCAGCGTGAAATATCATTGATATTTTTAAATGCTGTAATTTTGTTAACGTTTATTTTGCTCACCTTGTTGAACAATATACATACTTGTTTTAGCTAAGTGTCTTTAGAGTTTCAATAATTAAATTATGCATTTAGTCCAACTATATGGTTTTATCCAAAATTATTTAATTAGTTTGGCTTAAGTTCGGTTTACGATTTAATCTTTCGATGAAAAATGAATTGAAGCCAAACTAACTAAATAACTTTGAAAAATATTTTTGTGTACATATAATTTAGAAATATGCAACTTTATAGAGGTAGTCAAAATCGATTGGATGACTTCTTCCTCTTCAAACATCGATATTGCTGTATTATGGCATTTTATTCAAAGCTATGTTCCACTCAAAAACTTTAACAAACCAAAAAAGTGGCTATACGGCCGGATTTATTATATAGCCCTTTCAAAAACACATGTATTTATAACATTTCTAACAGGAAAAATATATGTAGAATTAAAAAAGAGCTGTATATTCTTATCTGTTGGGAATATCTTTAAAATATTTTTTCACGTCTTGCCTAGGATGTTTTCTTAAAAACTCATTCAATATTTTTTCTATTTTTACACTTTTAGTTTAACCATTTATGCTCGCTCTCACAACACTGTGCGTCGTCATAGTTCAAAATTTGTGATTTTTAATCTAATAAAGCAAAAATTAACGCCATATTACTTATACTGTAAAGAATTCCTATAAATATCGTGTATACTCAGCTCTTGAGAGAAAAATAAAATTTTCTTTTTGCATTAAGTTGTGTTTAAATTGAAAAGTTGGGGTGCTGTTGGCTGAGTAGTTAGCGCGTTTGACTACAAACCCTGGGGTCTTGAGTTCGAGACTGGTTTCAGGCAAGCCAACAACATCATGCATTTTTCTCATGTGCATTGGTGTATTATTGTTTTGGTTGTTGTTGGACTGTTAAAGTGATGAAGGCATAGCACTGGTCACCTTGGCAGTATCGGCATCGAGTAATACTAACATATCCTAATGCACTTCACAGCACCCTCCTTCGTCGGTATTGTAGCAAAACAGTCGGCGAAGTAAAAGAACTAATTAAATGGCTACACAGCTTAAACAACTCAATGCCTCTACTTGACACCAGAGGGGCTTGCAACACTGCTCTACAAAAAACGCGCAATAGCAGGGTTGTAAACGAATTACACACAGAAAATTTTCCATGTAAAATCGTCGAAAACCAGGTTAATTTAACATTTTTCGGTAGTGATTTTGCTTAATAGGTGTTTCATGTTAAATCGACATGATTTACAATACTCTTGAAAAAAAATTTTTCCTTTTGAATTAACTATATTTCATGTTGATTCAATATTCCAGTACAGTTAAATCAAAACGAAGTTTATACTGAAATAATACGAAAAATCATATTGAATCAAAGTAATTTCGAGTTGAAACAACGTGAATTTGATATTGAAACAACACGAAGAATCATGTTGAATCAAAGTTATTTCAAGTTGAAGCAACGTGAATTTGATATTGAAACAATACGAAGAATCATGTTGAATTAAATTTATAAGTATTTTATTAATTATTTTACTTACGTGATAATCATCAGAAAACTTTGCGCTGTAGCTGACTGCCCCACCCAAAATTTGAACTCGTGCCACCTGCATGATAGTCCACGCGCTAACCACTGCAGCCACAACAGCTTCAAACTTTTCTTTACTTAAATGTACACTAAATAAATACCATCGTTTTTAAAATGCATTTCATTTTAATTCAACATGATTTAAATGATTATTTAACATAAAGCTTATTTGATATTAAATTTATAGTCATGTCGATTGAAAATGAAACTTAGCGTTTATAACAAAATTATTTAAACGGTGATTTAAAGTTAGATTAATAATTTTCCATTTAAAACTAATATGAAACAATGGTAATTTTAAACCAGCAACAGTAAATTTTCGCTGGTAATTCGTTTTTTGTCGTCTACATAGACGACACATGTAAGAACAAACAACAACAAGTCACACAACTAATCAGAACAGTGAATTTTAGCATTGAACAAAGCAGATAAACACTAACACACTTAAACGATAAATTATTTCTTGTAAATTTAATATTATTTCCAATCAAAATTGCGGCATGTGGATTTTACATTCCTTTTTTTCTTTGTGTAAGCTTTCTATCTCTCTCCCACTTCACCACCTGTTCTCTCTACACTATCCCTTTCCCAAAGAAGGTAACACATTAATTAATTAACTGGTAGGCATTAATTGCCTGATTGTGTTACTTCTCTTTATGAAAAAACCCCGTTTTCTGCAAAACTTTTTTATTTTTGAGCCATGACGACGTTGCAGCAAATGAACGATATTTTGAATATTGTATTGCTATGATATATATATATATATATATATATATATATATATATATATATATATATATATATATATATATATATATATATATATATATATATATATATATATATATATATATATATATATATATATATATATATATATATATATATATATATATATATATATATATATATATATATATATATATATATATATATATATATATATATATATATATATATATATATATATATATATATATATATATATATATATATATATATATATATATATATATATATATATATATATATATATATATATATATATATATATATATATATATATATATATATATATATATATATATATATATATATATATATATATATATATATATATATATATATATATATATATATATATATATATATATATATATATATATATATATATATATATATATATATATATATATATATATATATATATATATATATATATATATATATATATATATATATATATATATATATATATATATATATATATATATATATATATATATATATATATATATATATATATATATATATATATATATATATATATATATATATATATATACAGTGCTTTTCGCTTAAAGCGAACTTCAAGGGACTGATCAAATTTGTTCGTTTTAAGCGAAGTTCGTTTTAAGTGAAGACATCAAGAAACCATTATTGTGTGTGCACATGTCTTTTTTTAACATTTTGGCTATTTATTTATTTATTAAATAATTTTAGAACATTGTAGTCTTTAAAAAATAAGTTTATTTAGTTTTTAAAAAAATCCTTGAAGGAAGGGTTTTTAACTTTCTTTACACTTGTGGAGTTTTGCTCAAAATTATTTAGCACCAGGTGCTTATTTTTTCAAATTGTAGCTATTGTTGACTTGCTGATGCCCATTTCTTGGCATATTTGCTTTTGTTTTACCCCATCTTGTATGCGTTTTATTATATGAAATTTCTCTTTTAAAGAAAAACACTTTCTTTGTTTTGCAACCGCTGCTACAGCCATCTTCTCACTTTGTAATTTTCAACTGCTGAATTCACATCGCCTTTACACAAAAACAAAAAACAATTAAACCTGGGGGAAGTACCTGATTATAGTGCATACGACAGCGTTACCAAATTAAAATATATAATTTTTGTTCATGGCAACACACTTCTTGGTTCGTTTTAAGCGAAAAAAAGAACAATTTACATGCAAAAAAAAGTTTGTTATAACCGAAAGTTCGCTTTAAGCGGGTTCGTTATAAGTGAAAATATTTTCATGGTTTTATATAAATAAAAGTTCGTACTTTCGAAAATGGTTCGTTTTAGGCGAAAGTTCGTTTTAAGCGGGTTCGCTATAAACGAAAAATACTGTATATATATATATATATATATATATATATATATATATTTATATATATATATATATATATATATATATATATATATATATATATATATATATATATATATATATATATATATATATATAAATATATATATATATATATATATATATATATATATATATATATATATAAATATATATATATATATATATATATATATATATATATATATAAATATATATATATATATATATATATATATATATATATATATATATATATATATATATATATATATATATATATATATATATATATATATATATATATATATATATATATATATATATATATATATATATATATATATATATATATATATATATATATATATATATATATATATATATATATATATATATATATATATATATTATAAGCACTGTACAAATATATATATATATATATATATATATATATATATATATATATATATATATATATATATATATATATATATATATATATATATATATATATATATATATATATATATATATATATATATATATATATATATATATATATATATATATATATATATATATATATATATATATATATATATATATATATATATATATATATATATATATATATATATATATATATATATATATATATATATATATATATATATATATATATATATATATATATATATATATATATATATATATATATATATATATATATATATATATATATATATATATATATATATATATATATATATATATATATATATATATATATATATTTGTACAGTGCTTATAATATATATATATATATATATATATATATATATATATATATATATATATATATATATATATATATATATATATATATATATATATATATATATATATATATATATATATATATATATATATATATATATATATATATATATATATATATATATATATATATATATATATATATATATATATATATATATATATATATATATATATATATATATATATATATATATATATATATATATATATATATATATATATATATATATATATATATATATATATATATATATATATATATATATATATATATATATATATATATATATATATATATATATATATATATATATATATATATA